>JAEAOA010001788.1:600000-627500 GCA_016746295.1 Potamilus streckersoni | reverse complement strand
TAAATTTTCCATTCAGTAATAGGTTTCTTTTTATAAAAAATGCTAATTGTGACCTAGGTCAAGTTGAGGGCTTTATAATCTCATTTACCTGAGAATTTACTCATTCATGCTGTAAGATTTTGAAGCAGAATCAGTCTTATTGTTATACTCAGTACTTAATTCAAACCATTATTCTCTAGAATCACAGACTGCTCAATAATCCTCTTGGACAGAAACATTAACATGGACTTCTTGGCTTATATTACTGTGATTCATCAAAAGACTGTTGGCATATCCTTACTCTTCAGGCCATTAGTACAATAGTACACTTGAGACTATATGCCACAACATGTATGTCAACACCTTCAGCATTGGATTTTATTTGGAATACTACAAATGTTTATTCATAATTTTATTCTTTAGGTCTTGTGTTAGAAATTATATGACTTGTTGGGATTTAATTCGCATTACTGTAAGTTTATTTTCAATTTTTCACTTTGTATTTTAGAGAAATAAATTATCTGCCTAATGTTTAACAAAACTTGATAGTTTTCACTTTTTCTATTCTTTGCTGAAGACCATATAGTCTTAATAGGAAATAGGGGGCTCATCTGGGATATAACTTTCTGTAAAATTTTTCAGAAAAAAATGGTTTTGAAATTTAAATTCACTTTGTTTTGGTATTTTGTACATCCAAGTTATTAAAATCATACCCAGGAAACATTAGAGTCCTTGAAAAAGGATGAAGTACTCCAGCCTGCCAGACATAATGATCTTTCTGAGACAAATACTTCTTTGATGAAGCAAGGAATACAAAATATTTTGGTTCAATATTTGGTGGAAAAGAATTTTTGGATAAAAGTGATTTGATTTTGATTATTATGTCTAACAGGCTCTGACATCAAAGTAAAATCAAAATTAAAACACAAGATGGACTTATAGTTAAGAAAACTTCAATGATATACTGCAGTTGCAGAAAGAGAGACAAATGCAACTGGAGAAAGAGAAGCCACAAATGCATTCAGAGAAGGAAGAAAAAGAGAGCAAAATACAACTGCAGTTGTGGAAAGAGGAAAGAGAAAGAGTATATAGTCAAGACCTAATGCAAATGCAAAAAGAAAATAAAGTGAGGGAACTACGGATACATAGAGAAAAGGAACAATGAAAATTTCAACTTAGATTAAAAGAATTAGAGCTGGCAAGTGGAAAACACTCCCCTACTTTACACACACATTTACATTCAGATTATACCAAAATGTTAGGTTAGTATCCCCTTTTAACAAAAAAGAAGTAGATAAATATTTTCCTAATATTGAAAAATTTGCTGAAAATTTGAAATGGCCAAGAAAGCATTGGACTCTACTAATAAAAAGTGTACTTACTGGCAAAGCTTGCAACATCTACACTTCCCTGTCATTGCAGCAAAATATTGATTATGATCTGGTTAAGTAATGTATCTTGAAGGGTATGAGTTCATACCTGAGGCATATAGACAAAGGTTTAGGAATTATAAAAAAAGTGGACAAATCCATGTCAAATTTGCAAGAGAAAAAAGCAATTATTTGATATGTGGTTCTCAGTCAAGAAAGTTGGTTAAGACTAAGATAACCTCAGATAACTCATATTAGTTGAAAAGTTTAAGAACTGAGTCCACTGTGATGTTGAGACCTACTTTGATGAGCAAAACTTACACAACTTTATAAAATTATATTCATATAGCTGATGATTATTCGTTAACCATCAAAGTTTCTTTTTTACAGTAAGTCTTCCACTCAGCAGTCTTCTGGTAAAAAGTTATTTTAAGTCTAATATGAGCATTCCAAATCTCAATCTGGCACAAATTTTAGGAATCAAGTTTCTGATAAGACTGATAAGAATTCCTTAACTCTTCCTCCTATTTTAAGAGGTCAAGGGGATGGTCATGTATTAAAATCAATACGTTTGTTGGGTCAAGCAAACCCCAGTCTGATTTTATTATGGAGAATAATGAACCATTTATTTCAAATGGTTCTATATCAATCATGGGTGACTCTGCCAATAATATACCAATTAAAATTTTAAGGGACACAGAAGCTTCAATGAGTCTTTTAATATGAGGGACTTTGTTTTTTCTTGAGAAAGTTTCTTCTAACGAAAATGTTCTTAAACAGGAAGTAGAGTGCAGCTTTGTTAATATTCCTCACCATTGTCTAAATTTGCCATCAGACTTAAATCTCTGGACCTGTGACAGTCAGAACAGTAATGTCTGTGTCCACTGAGGGCATTCATTCATTACTAGGGTAATGACCTAGCTGGAGATACAGATGTAGTTAAATCAAGTGTAACTGACAAGCTTTGCTTTGATCAGAAAGTTAATCCTATTGATTAACTAAAACTGTGTCACAATATATGGTAATGATCTAACTGGAGATACAGTTGTAGTTAATCCACTTGTGTAACTGACAAACCTTGCAAGTGTCAGAGAGTAGATCCTATTGAAAAAGAAATCCCTTACTGAAGCTTATGGCAAAAAAAGCTCTTGGGAATGATGTTGATTAGTAAAACATTCCTTTAACTGATTTGAATTGGTCATGCTTCTGATGAGGTCACATTTGCCCCCTGTACTGATTGATTAAAAGGTATTCATCTCAAATCATCCTCTTTTAATTACTTATTCCCTTTATTCTAATGAGGGTGACAAACAACAATCACTTGTCATCAAACAGGAAAAAAATCCTGAGATCTCCTGTTTGTTTCAGAGAGCTATTAGTGAAATTTAAGCCAAAAAAGTACCTATTACATATTTTGTTAAAACATGGGGTCCTTTTGCAAAAATGGAGACCACTTGATGTACCCGCTGGTGATGAATGGTCACTGAGCAAGCAAATTGTTGTTCTTAAATTGTACAGAAAAAGAAATTTTTAGTCTAGCACTTAAAACTCTTTTGTCTAGTTATTTAGGGATCAATAAGACTTGTCACAAAATCTTGAGTCATTTTTATTTACCAAAAATTAAAAGTGATTTTTGTAAATACGGCAGATTTTGCCACACTGGTCAAATGGTAAGACAGGTGAACAGTGACCAAAATAGATACTTTTCCATTGTCAAGAATCGATGACTGCATTAATAAAATTTGAATGCAAAACATGTCATCACAAAGGGCAAAGGAAATTTTGGCATTGAAAACTCCACATGGACTTTATCAATTTTTCACTTTGTATTTTAGGTAAACAAAATATGTTGAATTTTTCTAAAATTGTTGGTTTTCACTCTTTTCTATTACTTTGCTTAAGATGTGATTATGTGATTATGATTTTTAACATAGCTTTAACAATTTTTCAGTGTGGCAGTTTATAGTGATGTCTAGCACTGGGGCATTATGCCACAGACATGTAGCATGATGTCCCACCCAGTCACATTATCCTGACACCAGGCCGACCAGTCCTAACACTAACCTCTTAATGCTGAGCGCCAAGCGAGGAAGCTAAGACTTTTGATAATAAAGCTTAAAATGTATATAGATTCATAATAAAACTTAAAATGTATATGTGCCTGTTTATCATCAAAACTGACAAGACAGTCCACCAGAGCTGCTCAATATGATAAGTCTCATGTCATAAGTGGTGGGAAGGATATTCGCTAATGCATGGATTGATTCAGAATGCTCACAAGGGCTATGCAAATTTGAAGATTCTACATACATTTAGAATACTGTTGTTTTTTTATATCAAAGTACTGCACTAAAAATATAAAATTTATAGAAATTATTCCTTTCCACAGATATCCTCATCATCATCAACATCATCAATTTGTGCTCTGCAAAATTATAAAATGTGACATCATGTAATAAAAAAAAAATGTTGGAACTCAGGTGAATAAACAATAAGCCAGTATACAGCATTTATTGATAAATTATTACATACCTTGCTAGTCCAAACTGCAATGGTACCCTTTTGTGAACAAGTAATGTAGCAGTCAAGTGAGGGAACAAATCTTATACTCTGTACTGTATCTCTTCTCTTCTTGTCACCTGGAAAGAAACCACACTATGGTACATTTCATTCTACTGTCAAAATTAAAGATGACATAAAACTTTGAAACATCTGTACAAGCTTTCTTACTACCATCATCAGACTTTAAATTTCAAACACCAAAAGAATACTTCATAACACTTTACATAAATGGTGCACAATTTGTATGTTTGTTTCCAAAGGATATATTGGCAGGGATTCATTTTTAGGCTTATGTCAATAGAAGTTTTATGAGCTCAAACATGCATGTACATAAAAAATACTAAACTGGCCCTTCTCTTCATATTGGCTGCATAATTTGGTCCAAATTAGATCTTTTTAGTACTCAAACTTCCTTATATCAGCCATCACCATAATTCAGACAATATTCTGTGTCCCGAAAAGCGTCCAGTTTTGTGACTTTTGACAGCAGAGGTTAATGAGCTACATGTATGATAATTATTTATTTTTGGTTTGATGGCATTTTCCTCCAATGTAGCCAAATTTCCAACACAAATAAATATCAACACAACAATAACTGCAAAATACATGATACCACAACAGGTCTGAAGCCTAATTTCTAATACACTTTAAACATTAATTAAATTAAAACCTGTTTCATTAATAATGTTACTGTAATAGTAACCTGAACTGAAAATTTGTGTGAAGGGTGTTATGTATTACATAAAACATATTCATCTACATGATAATGAGGCATTCTCCTCTTGATATCATATTTTTTATACAAAATGCTCTGTCTCTAAAAGAAAATATACAATGGACTACATATGACACTTTGAAAATGAGAAATATAAATATGATATAAAATGACAAATAGATTTTTGAGATTCGCATCTGGAAGTTAAGCGAGTGGGGGAGGACAGGCAGAGATAAGAAAATATGGGAGACATAAATTGGGTTGGTGCACTGTGCAAAAACACTGATGAAGTGATTAACAGAAAACATACATGCAATGCTGTCAGGCACCTGTTGATAATAACGTATACAGAATTTATCTGTCACACTGACACAATCAGCTATATGATATTACTGATATATACAATGAAATTTGAAAAAGGAAAACATATAACAATCCTTTATTTCTAAAATATCCCTTATGTATTTATCCTCTGGTCTGCGAATGTCTTCTACAGATAGCATTTCCCATTCATGAAATAAAAAATATGCCAATAACATAGTCCTGTCACTATTTGGGCTATTGCACCTTTAAATCTCAACTTCAATAAGATGACCATATATATATGGATTTCTTCAAACAATGCAGAATTCCTGCTGATTTTGCAAGCTTGCTGTAGTGAAGTTAACTGCTCTGATTTCTAATGACAATTCACTGAACCAATGACTATAAATGACACTTTACTGAATGAATGACTTTAAATGACAATTTACAGAACCAGTGACATTAAAGTTAACATTGTGCTTGCAGATTTATGCACAAAATGATTCCTGCATTTTGAGGAAACTTATGTATAAGAGACAATTTTGTTAATTATGTCTGTTGACAGTTCATGATTTAGAGAATTATCATGATTTTATTATTACCTGCCGCCTCTCCAACACGTCTTCTCTTAGAAACTGTAAATACACTGACTTCTTCTCCGACCATAACTTCTTCCTTCTCCTCAGCACTTGTCTGGATGTAACCGAACAACTGAAAGACAACAGATAAGACAAACCATGTGTACCAATCTCATGTTATATAATGATATAAGCACAGATGATGGTTCTCTCAGTTTTAAACTGAAGAAGCAGTACAGATGTCACCATGTGAATACAGTGTATTTTACAAAAATTTTTAATCCCATTTTAAAGAGCATACAAGATTTTACATATTGCTGCAAATCAGAATTTGCTGCTTATAAAATACACTGCAGTTTGAGATTAAGTTCCTCTGAAATATTGTTGATGTCATCTAATTCTAACCACCTATGTCAAATATTTTTATTCACATGGCTTTCTGATGCAAGCAAACTGTTTACAAATAAAAGTAATTAATTTTAAAAAAAAATTACATGGTCATTATTCAGTATAGGAACATTAAGTGGTATATGCCCAGTATAGTACCACAGTTTCTTGATAACATGACATATCTAGTATGTAGTTTTAAGGTTATCATAATGCTACAGAATCCAAGTGCCATAAAAACTCATGCCTGTCCATCAAAAGTATAATGCTGCAGTGCCCAGGTATTAAGACAAATCCATGAGTCCATGACCTCATAGGTGTCACTAGGGTTGATGGCACCCAATGTGGTAATCCATGGACCTCCTTCATGCACAAAAATTCAAAATTTTTATAGACAGTCATGTGCGGTAACTCATAATGTCACCACCATGGCCCCCATTCCTGCACAAAAATTCAAAGTTTTATAGACAGTCATTTTGGTGTCATCCTGTGTGTTCCACACACCCTGCAGACCCCTAATGATGCCACTGCATGACCTGAGTATCACACCATAATACATAGGTAACGTTACATACCCAGTACATCACCTGTTATCAATCCATTGCCATTACAAGCCAATGTCGAACAAATTCACAACCATTCATGACTTACCAGTATAGTACCAGCTATTGCAACATTACAGTTCCAGATTCCCAATATGGTACCTAGACAATTCAAATAATTTTAATGATCATAATATAAGTACAGTATACACAGACTCACACTCACAAACTCCACTATACTTACTTGATCCAATGATAACATGGGATGATTTTTATTCTGGTTTAGTTGAAGATGTATTAAATGTCTATTTTTTCAGCAATCTAAACATTACCTAAACCCTTGTCATCAAGAACCCTGCTGTCGTTTATGCTGAACAGTCAATCTTCCATATGGTACATAAAGAAAAAAATACAGGAAACTTATGCATTTAAAGACTTGGTATACCAATTCAAGGCACTTCCCTTTGGTTTAAACATTAGTCCCAGGTTTTCATCATGTATTCAGGCAGGGATGCTTTGATTTTTAAAGCCATCTCCAAGCTTTGATATTATCTCAATGATGTCTTCAATCAACTTGAAGAATTGCATCACAGCCCAATATTTCCTTTGCCTACTGGGCCTCCTCAAGGTCACAGTGAATCCCATCATCCTGGGTTGCCTGTTTGTGAGACCACTACAAATAATCATGCTGTCCCAGTGCTGATCAAATCTTTGCCCAATTGATGAAACAGCCTCTCTTTCTGAATATATGTCACATATCAGTAAATGGAAGAATCACAATTGACCTAAGGCAGGTGTTTAATTGCAGGTTCAAAAAACAAAATTCACAATATGTACAAATGCCAGCATGACTGGCTAGGGTGCACATCTCCTTCCGACATTTCCAGAAACCTGTGAATTTTGGTCTTCTTTGGGCCAGCTATCATGCAGCAATCCACTTCAGTCACAGTGCCATTAACCTTTGGCTATTTTATTCCAAAATCAATATGTTAAGTGCATGCAATCCATTATAGCATGGTCTAGGTATGTGATAAAGTATTAATTTTATTTTCTATTTTCTTCTTTTAGTCACTGTGACCTTTTACATTTTAACTCCCAAAACAATATGCTTTTTCTTTACCCTAATTGCAAACCATCCAGAAAGTTTGGTACAGGTTTATAATTTGGTACAGGTTTATGATTTTGAACTATCATTATTGTACTGAAAATATGTTTCTTCTTTCAGTGACAGTAACCTTGACCTTTGAACCTCAAAAATCAATATGCTTCTTCCTTACCCCATGTGCAAGCCGTTCATGATGTTTTTTGCAAATGGAAATATAAAACAAAACTACTGTGTGGAAATAAAATAACAGAGAATGACCATTTACAGACAACATAACAATATGTACACTGCCTTTTGGCATGTGTAAAAGATCTTTATAGTTCTGATCAATAATCATTAAAATAATTTTGCCACAAAGCTATTATATTAGAAACACTGATGGTAACACTTAATACCTCATCAAAGTTTAGATATCTTCAACAAACAATAACTTGTATTAGCCATTTTTTTCCAAGAAGAATAACAAGACCTGAAAAGTAATATTGAGATGTATACCTCACTCCAGTCAACTTTGGCATCTGGATTAGTTGAAATTTTCCTGTATAATGCTTTCAAGTCCTGGTTCTTTATGTCGGATCCAAACAACTCTTTCAAAGTATCACAAAACTGGTCAAACCGCAGGTTCTCTAAAAGAAGACATGTAGGAGTTACAGTTTCTGAAAATTGTATATTTTAAAACTTTGCTACAGCATTTAGTATCAAACAAAATACTCTAAAGCATAGCGTAATCAAATCTATTACACCCACTGTTCACTGTAACTTTACAATCTGCATCTGGGCTCAAAAGCAAAATCAAGTAAACTGATTATACACATTATCATCTTTAATGTGATATATATTTGAAAAAATAATCCTGCAGTGAGCCAAACAGCTAGCAACTTTAATTCCTCCCTCCATCCTTCCAATCATCTATTCTTCAGTTCATGCTAAGATCCATCAACAAATCAATACGAAACATGTGAAACCTCAAAAATGATTATTGTTTTCAATTTTAATTTTCAATTATTTTGGGGTTTCAGCTTTTGATTTATTGCAAATGACCCTGTCAAGATAACCAGAGTAATCAAAATTAAAACACAGAAAAATATCTGTCCCTCCCCCCCATGGGAATCATAAATGAATCATTTTTAATGAGTTACAAATTGTAACATTTGCAGCATCTTTCATTCAGTCTGCTTGCTCAACATTTTAGCCCAAGTCATAATCAGACCCATGTAAAACAATGTTAGCAGGCAACAAAATTGTTCCAGTTAAAACAATGTCAGCTGGCAACAAATTATTCCAGTTTTATTTAAAGGCTAATTCTTATCTTTTTGTTATTTCATAAAGTGTAAGTCTATTTTTTACATCCAGATGTAGAACTATTTTTAAAATCCTTGGTTGTCCCTTGGCAACCAGTTTGAAAATATGGGTGTCTGGTAAATATTTCTGGTTGCACTATAAATTACAGCATACTTGCAAAATTTTCATCTAAATTTTTTAAAACTTTTGTTATATATTGGGTTAACTGTTTGTATACGTTACTGATGACTTATTACCATCAGCCAATCGAAAGTGTCAAACAGCAATGGAAAGTGTCAAACAAACCAAAACACTTTTTTAATCTATTTAAGTTCAGCAATAAAAGAAAACTGAACAATTTCCATTTATTTTTGGACACAGTCTTATTGTCTCTTAGCTATGTACTAGTTGGCCCCATCTGACCACAAATTAATCCAAATTTTATGTCTGCTTGAGTTTATATCATTATGATTTACATTATCTTTGATCTAACAGTATTAATTTTGTCAAGGAGCTAATAACTTCCCAGGTGGGATTTTTGTTTAGTGACTACCCAACAAGTCAATAGAGAATGCAACAATAATTTTGATTAATTATTTAAACTTGCTATATTTCTTTCTGCTAAAGTTAGCCAACAGAAGCAACAGCTAGTGTACAATTTCTCCAATGTGCTTGCCGGTGGCAAGTCCAAAACATTGGGAGATATTGACAGACAAAGGAAAAGCTTTATGTTCTACTATTTTTATACCCACAGCTGTACATATGTCAACCACCATTACAGAAGATTGGGCCCTTGAGTGACTGAGTGTTCTAAGTGCTTATCATTATGGATCACTGCCATCTCACCTCGGTCTGCATGGGTTCAAGTCTCAGATTTTGCCAATGTGGTTATGAGAGTAGCTTCTCATAGGTCAGTGGTTTTTTTTGGGGGGGGGTCCTGGGTTCTTCCTCCACCATTTATACTCGCCGCCATATATAACCTAACTTGTGCTGAAAAATGGCATTAAACCCTACAACAACAACAACAGAAGACTGATTACTGCCTGGCAAACATGATTTTAAATGGATAAAAGAAGTTTTCTCAATCTCAAAAACTGGCATGTCAATTATTTTGATGCATGTCACCAATTTCAAGGTGACAAGATGATAACTGGTAAATGAAAAAATGTTTTCATATATCCTTCAGTTGTAAGTGTAATAGCTCATTACAAACAGTCTAGTTTTCACTATTGTTGAATATGAGATGAGTCAGTTATCGTTTCTAGGCAAAGGAAAGAAAACTTGATACAGGTTCTAGCTCAAATGCAGGTATTTAAAAATTTTATATATCTCAGCTTGGATGGTAATATTATAAAAGATTTTCACTTCTTATCATGATTACTTGGTCCTAAATGAAAACTGTGCCAATCACAATCTTACAACCAATATGGCCACAATGGCAGTCATTTTATTGTTATTACTATTCCTTCTAAATGGATGGTTAAATCAACATTGGATTGTCGCTAAAAATGTCTTATGATGTCTATGTTGATTCTAAATAAAAATGGTGCTGATTTATGTTCATTTTGAAAATCTTATCATTATTCAAAATGAATGGATGGTTATATCAACACAGGGATTTCACCAAAAGACTTCTTATCATGTCTTCAAAATCTTATTGTCACTATTTCATCTGAAAGGTGATCATTATGATATGGGATTTTCACCAAAAGATGATGTACCACAACAGATAATATTTAAGTTTTGTTATTGCTGAAAAATTATGATCAATGGCAAAAATCAACTTTATCTTGAATAAGTGGAAATGCTCTTTGCCCAGAAGAGTGTTAGTCCCTTTGAGGGACTCTTGTTTTATTCATGTTGGGATATTATGTTTTTTGAAAGCTCAAATTCAAGTTAAATTTTCCAATAAGGCTAGCCCTGAACAAAACTTTCATCCAATTTTTAAATCCCTTTATGTCATTTTTTTTTCTCTCATGAGAAAAGTCCCAAATATCTGACAAGCACTCAAATCTGAGAAATACTGAAAATCTGCATTATGCAAGAAAAATAAAATTATTTTTACAAAAATGTTGTGTTTGAAATTTTAAAATTTTCCAATTTTGCATAGGTATTATATTTACAGTTGCAAGCTAAAAATGAGATTGTCTTTTTTCCTGCACTTTGCTTTTATATCATGATTTTTGTAATTTAAAAAAAAAACATTTTTTACAACAAAGACATTTTTGATCAACCACTATTATTCCTTCATATATAATGAGTTTTGTTGATTATAAAAAAATAAACTGAACAAGCAGAACTTTCTCATGTAAGCTTAACTGACTAATACTTCAATAATTCACTTATTCACCCATACTGACTTTGCAGATGAATAAGTAGATTTATCCTGAACAAACAACACACATTATAGTCACTGAACTATATTCTCTACTGGGAAACAGCAGTTTGAACATTTTTCTTGGGCCTGAAAAGTTTTATGTCATTCCCCCACCCTCCAAACTCTACTACATATATGTTGCTTAACCTGACAAAAAAACAAAAAAACATTTGCATGTGTGCTATATATGAGAACATAAATAGACAGGCAGGCATACAGATTGATGGAAAGAAAATAATGACCCCAACTGATTCAGTATGTTTTACATTTTCTGGGAATCGATGTGACTATTTCACCAATGGCATGGCAGAAAGGTAGGCCACCTTTCAAGTTCAATTTGTTTGAAATATATTACATGAATAACATCACTATCTTCTTATGCAGTTACTTGCTTTTGTGTACAAGATGCATGAAACATACCTATAATTTGGAGTTTTCATCTGTTCAAGAAGAATATGGCAAGTTTACTGACTTTATAAAAATGTCTACAAATATCCACAAAAGTATACCATTTAAATTTCAAACCTGCAAAAGCAACAATATGCATGACACACACACACACACACACACACACACACACACACACACACACACACACACACACACACACTGGGAGGTTTACTGAGATTTACAAAAGGAACAATATGCAGGACACACACACACACACACACACACACATACACACACACATACTGGGAGGTATACTGAGATTTAATACCTGTTATCATCTGTCTCCGTTCTTCTGGTGTGGCCTCGACATCCTGTAATGTAATATCCTTCATTAATTCTTGAAACTCGTTCAGTTTTGTCTGAAAAGTCCCTACTGTGTAGGGCCTTTGTAAGCCCTCTGTGGCCCCGTCCGCCATCAATAATTCTGTCTAGGACCTAATCAACTTCAATCCGGCAATAACGGCATGTATGTATCAATCTCCGTGGTATATCCGTCACAAGCGAACTAATATGTCCATATTTCAGAACGAGTTGAATCCGCATAGCAGAAGAAAAGCACAAATGTAATCATTTTTGAAGCTATTATATTTAAGGCAATCACAGAAATCGCATTTCGATCATAACAGTACTTGAATGTGTCACTCCAGTTTTGTTACCGTACTCCTGAGTCCTATTAAAGCTAAGCCGATTGAATTGCGTTCTTAGCAACCGTGGCAGTGCAACGCGCACGTTTTAATAAGTGACTGGTATATATAAGAAAATTTGGAGTTATGTGGCTACATATAAAAGTTATAACAAAAAGAAAATATGATTCACGTGATTCACCCTATTATATCCGCAAAATCCTGTAAATTTGCTACAAATAACGCAAAATTGATTCAAGTTGTGGCTTTGTAATGAGTTATTTCCCCTTCCAGTGTACGACCCTGCGTAAAAGTTTGAAACATTCTCCTGCGCTTAGAACTAAACGGATGCACTTAACGATTGACGGGTCAATGGAAAATAGAAATGGTTTAGCTTGTTTATCTTTCCTCGAAGAAGTTACCCCTAACTCTTAAAAATATTTTTTAAAAGAGGTATTTTTAGTATCAGTTAATGAAGCACACCTTGTGTAATTGTAGTATTAGTCCTACACCGTAAGACACATAACCTGATATTTTTGTTCTGGGACGTGCACTTAAACAAAAAACAACATGTGTTATCTATTGCATTGTTCAAATATTGTAGCATGGTACTTTTAGCTTCCACATCTTTATGTTCTGTTGGTATTAAGCTTTTATTGAATTCATAATTTTGCCCGTAAATAGTAAAAAGTAGTGTTCATAATATATCTTATTTGTTCCAACAGACTCGGGTAATATATCGGAGCAGGGATTTTCCATAAAACACATTCGATTATCAGAGCTAAATGGATATATTCCAATCATGCATCATCATCAAAATAGGAACGTTGCAGTTCAGATTTAATTTCATTAATGCAGCAAAGTTCAAACTGCAGACAAATTCAATTCACAACAACCCACCGACATGGATTTAGAGATTTGAGAGGCTTATACTTTGTTTGGATTGAATGAAAAGAAGAAGAAAAGCAAGTGAAAACTTTATATTATGGAGCCACATCAGGGTGACTTATTTTCTTGATTTGGCTTAGGTGATGGCAACAAAAAATATTGTAAGAGAGAAATTAGAACTGTATTTCATCACGACAAAAAAGAAAGTGTGCATTTGCTACGTCTTTACACTGTCTAGCAGAATATGTATAATGTAAATTCAAAGTTCTTAAAGATTAATTGATTCGAGATCCAATTATTGCTTAGAGACATATACTTGGCACACAAAAAAAACTCTCAAACTGTGTCAAATTTGGCTTACAAAAGGCATTGATTTCATCTTGGCATAGGCCGTGATGAAACAGTAACCCCAAATTTTGTGGGGGATGGGTGGGTACGGATTTACTTACATCCCAGTTTAAATGCAAGTGTAGTAATGTCAAAATGAGTACCATAACAATTCAGTTCAAACGCACGAAAGAGGAAAAAGTTTGCTTCAGATAAATTCATTTCCAGTCAGCTATGAAAAAATAGCAAACTAAACTGTTTTGCTGATTGCATGCTGAATATATATATATATATATATATATATATATATATATATATATATATATATATATATATATATATATATATATATATATATATATATATATATATATGGAAATTACCGCACCCAAGACCAACGGCTGCACAACATGCTTGTTCGTATTTCACGAATAGCATTAATCTCTTTGTGAGTTTATCTTGCATCTGTTTCTCCGTTTCTATTATTTTATCACAGTTCATGATAGCTCTTCTATTAATGTAATCGCGTAGTAATCGCTCGATAGGTCCACCTTGATTAATGCATCACGCACAAGCACTTCCAGTCTATTACCATTTGTTCTGGTGCAACTATCATACAAGTCCGGACAAGTGCGTCCTTGTTAAATGACAGTTGAGATCTCTTTTGTTTTAGTTTGGTTATTATTGTGTAACATGTTCATTGGTAGATTTAACCTTTGTGGTTTTAGTGATGAATCCCACGTCCTTGTAGAAACAATCCCTGTTAGTGCAGTCAACGATCTGGTGTTTACACGTGCTATATACAACAATTTCAAGCTGGTCTTGAGTTGGTAGTCAGTGCCGGATTTATACAAAGCGAGGCCCTAAGCTATGGGAAGCTATAGAGGCCATATTTGGTATTAAATAAATTTGAGGGGGCCCTTCACACTGAGTTCAGACTTTGAGACCCTAAGCTGTAGCTTGTTTAGCTTATGCCTAAATCCGGTACTGTTGGTATTACCACATTATGGTGGTCCCAACTGACGATTTTTGGCCCTTAGCCGGATTATATCTCGGTGTTTAGAAGGGTTGCATAATGCCGTTTTCTCGCAGACATTCTTTATATTAAAAAGAGGAACAAAACCACTTATAATATTAGCATCACTGGAAAGCTGATCCGACACTTTGTCGGCAATTTCCTCAACTTCATCACCGTCGACAAAAATCGATGTAATAGTAAAATACAGTCTTGAACACATATATCAAGGACGGTTTGTAACGCTTCAAGCCAATTTATCCCATGCATCTCCATTATATGGGATAAGTTAATCTTAAGCGAGCCTACAATCAAATAAGTTTTATATGAGACATCAGCAGAATTGACCCAAATGTATTTCTTTTGTCAAATATTTTGGCTTTAGCATTAGGATTTGGCAACAATTTTCGTGATCCCGCCCATGTAGCAGTAAACGCGCACACATAAAGAAATAATATCCTGATCTAACAGCAGCAAATTTAAAGTCTGACTAGGATAAAATCTATTAATCCTTTCGCGTTTTAAAATAACTGCTTCACAAAGTGTATTTATCTGGACTAATATTTATATATTTATTTGTCAATTTAACGTTGCCAGACACGACTTTGATATCTCTGAATTTTTTATCCTTATTGTGTGTGGACTTCTTTTCATCATCAATTGGCTCTTCAACCAGCTGAATTCGGTTTCTATTCATGATGAGATCTCCTCTCAGTTCATGGCGAGAAATTTTGACTTCAGATACCGTGTTTATATCGACGTAGTCTTTGATGAAAGCAACCGATTCGTCGGCATTTTTTGTTCCCCAGATTGTGATGATCACGGCCAGGTTTGCACGACAAAGGTTCACATTCTTCAAAAAACGCAAGCTCAGTAAAAACCCGACTGGTCAATTCAGCTAAATCCGCTTTGGTGGTAGACCTGCTCAGATTCACGTAGAAGCCGCATCTGATTGCGAACCGTCCGTGAATATTAATATAGATTGCGTAAAATGTTAAGAGTACTTTGATGTAAAATCAAGAAGTGTTTGTGTTGTTGGTGCTGAGGAATCGTTGCTTCCTGAAAGTACATGCAACACTTCAAGAACAAAATGACCATATAATGGCCGTTCGACCGATTCTGTAGCAGTAGAGAGAAAAAAATACATTGGCAGACGACTTGTCCGCCACGGTTAAATAATCAACAATTTTAAGCGGTAGTGCAAGCCGATACAAGTTGAATATAATAGATGCTTCGGTATTTGTATGTATGCAACCAAATGCATTCCAAGTCCTGTTGTTAAATCCAGTTTATTGATGCCGTTTTCCTTTGTGGATGGAATCATCTATGGACGTTCAGCACGCATAAAGACACATTGGAAACGCTAGGCTGACTTTGCCATCGCGAATAAATTAAAATTGGTTAGTGGCTAGGCCTTCTATACCAAAGTAGTCGAAGTCATCTGCCTAAGGCTATTCTACGAGGTATCCATGATAATCAAAGATCTTTTCTTTCTTTATTCGTTTATCGTAGATTTTTCCACATGCCGCCTTTTCCAAAGTCATTCCTTTTGCTGTTAGACAACCATTCGAACAGCAACTGCTCCAGCCACAGCTGCTAACAGCAGCTCTGGATTGGAAATATTTAATTGGCCCTTCTTAATTAGCATCACCTCTGACTTGGACATTCTGACTGTCATCCCGATGTGTTCTTTCATTTTTTCCGCGATTTCCTTACTTGGGCCAATCACAAGTGGATAATTCCAGTGAATTTTATTTATTTATTTATTTAGGAAAACCTCCGTGTGATCCAGCAATTGTTTTTAAATGAGTAACTGGTCTAATTGCTGTAAAACTTTACTAGGTTTCAACAATCGCGTCAGGGGCCCTCACTCGACGTTCCTCTTCGTCTATCAAGTCTTGTCACAGAGGAACACGGCACATCATCTGTATCTACTGATCGGGACCGCACCTATATATGCATGAAAGTACAAGCCGACCACGGACTATCTGAATAACTTCATCTGTTTCAGTGAAAAGTCATAAATCGGGTAAAATGTACCAAATTCTGGTTGGAAAATGTTTGCTGTGTCAATGTTTAGATGCGATTTATCGCAAGCTGTCGACAAATTTGTAAGTCATAGAATTGGGGAACGATAATTTACACAACTCTAGATCGAAAATCCGCAGTGTTAGATCACACGTCTTCTCTACTATCATATGTTTCAAAAAATATTATAAAGTCACCAATGCCTAGAAATCCAAAAATAGCTTATCTAAGGGGGAGTATTTTTTTTATCCTTGTCTGTTTATTCCATTTCCCTGACAATGTCAGTGGAGTGGGGTGGGTAAGGAACCTGACAAAATCAGAAAAAACAAGGATAAAGTTGTTTTAAAAAAACATTAAAAAAAACAACAAAATATTTCATCCATAAGTGGAAGTCATTATAAAATACAAGCGAGGTTACTCTTTAATCTCTCCGGAAGTGGAGAAAGCTTTACTTAACAGATTTATTTACCTTGACTGAATTTTGAGAGTATTTTCTTGTTCTACTTCATCGTAAAATTCAGGAGTGAAATGCTTTAATATTATTTTTTGCTTGTATTTCTTTGAAAATGTTGATCTGGTCATTTATTCTGCAACATGTTGTACCGAAGCTCGAAAAATACAGAAATATCTGGCGATTGAAATTCTATTTCTTTCCATATCTCTGTTTTGACATATATAACTAGTTTTGGAGATTTATCATGTTTTCCAGTAACAACACACACACACACACACACACACACACACACACATGCACACACACATATATACACACACATACACACACACCTTCCCAGTTTGCAATTCTGACTCTGTGCAATAGCCTGAAGAGCATTCAAAGAATTATAAAGTTTTATGCCGTTAATGTGATCAATCATGTCCTTTTTTCAATCAGACCATAAAAACACTCATAGACAAATATATGAGATATATATTTTCCCCCAGCATAGAACATGAGATAACTCGCAGTATTGACAAAATGGACTGGATTTTAGTTAATATTTCCTAATATCACCAACACGAAATGCCTCATAATTCTTGATGATGGGAGGCTTCGGAAAATCATCAGCGTTATTACATTGTTCCATTTACATAGTATATATTGTTTGTCTAAATTATTATTTTATTACTAGAACAATAAATATGTGGGATGCTAGCCAGAAAAATCTACGGGGATAGTCTCCGGCTTTTTTATAGCAGAGTCATTACCAACATTTTTTAAACATAATACCGTTTCAAAGTTCTCTATTTTCTACCTTCATAGTCTACACACAGCTGCGTTTCCCACGGCTCCTTTGTTACGTTTCAACACGGTTTTTGTCCTAGACTCAGCCGTCCCACACCATGAAGGTGGTATCCACAGAAATCCGTTACACATGACTTATTACTAAGAGTTGTAGATCAAATCATCAACCACTTGCAACTATTCTTTCCTTGAATCATTGTATATTATAAATTAAAGTTTCTTTTTAATCTATACTTGATTTAATTATATGATGGAACAATTTACAAGATTATCTACGTCAAACCCTCTCAAGAAAGATTCGATCTTGACAGAATAACCCATGACTTGCCGAGGCGAGCTCTGGTTGATTTGACGATTAAGACTCTAATCGATAGAATCCGTGAAGCCAGGTGTTTCACAACGATGACGCGGCTGATGTGATCAACATGCAAAATTAAGCAAGACGATATACCCCAAATTGATGCTACAATAAATGATCAGCGAGCAAGAATAATTAATAATTATCTTGAAAAAAGAAAGATACATTTTTAGAAGAAAATGTATCGTTTTCCTACCTGGGACAGACTCCGTAACATGGATTATCTGTGACAAACGTGATCATGTTAGAGAATCACACTGCGCTGAGAGCATTTTCGCTAAATAAAACATCCAAACCAGGAATGTTGACTGGTATTGACAAACCATATTATGAGCTAGCATCCTCTTTGACGGCAGTTGTTTATGCAATATATTCGCTGAAGTTTAGTCTAGTGTTGATGACCTCCTGCCGACAAAAATTTTGACCTTGAATTGTGTTGCCGAAAGAGTCACAGAACATTGTACAAACGCGATACATGAAAATGGTTTAATGAATATACGACGTAAACAAAGTAAATGAGTTGGCTGAGCGAGCACGTTAGAGAAAACGGCGCTACGATCAAAGGCGTTGCTGGGCTGGAAAAGAAATTAAAATTTCCAATTAGTGTGAAGACACTAACCCGAGATATTTTGTATTTATCAAAATATAAATCAAAGGGAGCTTAGACAGAAATCGTTAATCTTAATGCGCACGTGTGGACGTCGGATGTAATATTACTTCCACGAACTCAAGCTGTTAAATTTTATAACAGTGATGTGTTCAATTTTATTAGAAATATTAGCAAGAGCGATTCTGTACTTGTGTGGTTGTTTCAAAGTTCCGAATATGGAAATTATCATCCGTTGCTACGGCCTAATCGAGATATTTATCGTACTGAATCTCTTCATGAGGAAATGAAAAATCTTGCTTTGAAATATTCTGATGATATTAAACGATTACTCAGTAATTACTGCACCGTTCCGTCAGTTGCTGCTCGCTTTCCTCAGGAAGTAAATTCAAGGAAGCCAAAACGGCTTGAATTTCTTGAAGATATACAATGCAGTTTTGTCGAATACGGACGCGGAGGATTGTGGAATAATAAATACGATTGTGAAGATGTTATCTCAGTTGATACGGCTGCATATTGCCCCGAAAGTTTTCTTGGAATGGGAGAGTGTTCTAAGTATTTTAAAAGATTTGGACATCCAACACACGAGATGAGTCGAGTTGCTATAAATAGACCCTTGCCATATTTCGACTTCACTGGATTCTCATTTAGTAAGTCATTTGAGTTTGCATCGGAAAACCTTCATCCGATTGTGCATCTCTGGTCCGGCTGTCATTTAAACGAGCACGGGTGGGCCCCAATGCTTTTATTGCGATACATGATTCATGCAAAAATATTAATATCGTTAACCGTGAGTGAAGCAGTGATATCGTATCGTCCACAGGAACAAGTTTGGCAGCACAAACCCACTATCGGTGAGAGATCTGTTCTCGACGAGGTCTTGAAGCGTAATCCAGATGTTGTAGAGCAAGAAACAAAACATGCATAAGAATTTTGCAAAAAAAAAATATTGGTAAATTTACACAAAAATGATCATATGATCATAAACGACATTTTACAAGATTAATTATCGACGAAGCTGCGCTCGATTTTATAATTGTTGATACAACAGAGAAAAATATATTTATAAATCGAAATAATGTTAACCTATCAGAAAAAATCAAACTAGGCACAGTTGAGAGCTACGTTGATGACGACTCACCACAGATTGCTATGAGGAAATACTTGATGATCATAGACCTATTGACGAATCGCTGAAGGAATTTAAAAAGCTAATCAGACTGCAGCGGGATAAGATTCAATGTGAAATAATGCGTAAGGTAATTCCAGAAACAACAAACGACAATTTTAGGAATGTGTGGAGGCTCATTTGATAGTTGCAAGTCAGAAAATAGTTTGTGATTCACTTCATAAATAATTATTTATGTTGCATACATAAAAGTTTTCAGATCTACCTGTGCCATTGCGTTATCGCCCATCAGATGCTCGTAAACAAAATATTGATATTGAAATTCTAGTACGCTTGGTAGATGCAAGGAAACAAAAACTAGTTCTTAATGATATTGTTTTGGTTCCTGTGGATGTTCTTGAGAGCGGGTTAACGATAGTTAAATCTTCATGGACTCTTTATATATGCTATATTCAGTCTTCACAGGGATTAACTATTTCGCATACTAATATTTGGAGTGTCAATGATCGTATAAAATGGTCAAATTTGGTTTATCTAGCAGTGTCGAGAGTCACAAGAATGTCTCAGCTGCGGAGGGTTATCATTAACTGCACAATAAATCAACTCATGAAATTATCAACGATTTAGTTAGTAAATAATTAGCTGGCTAGCAGATAGTGTGACATAAAATTATTAAACACGACTTTGATCTTGATACTTAATTTATTATGACGCTTAAACAACAACAAAATAATAACTGTGCTTGCTGTAATACAGTAATGTTGTGGCAGTGTTCTCATAATTACCCACGACAGTTCACCGTGAATAGAATTAATAGTAGTCTCGGTCTCACACGCAAACGTGATGCTGGCCTGTCTTGAGTGTAATTAAGTCGCGGAGCTAGTACCAATCATTCTTCACAAAAGTGAAGACAGTAGTAGTTGTGTATCTTCAGGAATTATTTGCAATTGTTCACGTACAAATCCACGTTAATGACCAGTTGAAAATAGTTTAAAGATTGCATGTCTACCCGTGGATCTTACCACGCTGACAATTTTATGTGTAGTTACATTCCAGACTGGGTCAGTCACTCTTTTGTTACCCCATCCTCAAGGTCGCCCGGGCTCATATAAATATCTGACAGCCATTTTACCTAGTACTGGTTGTTTGAGAAAGATTCATGTCGTTGTACTGATATGTGTTTCTTTGAGATTGCATTGATGGGGTCATAGAATTTCCACGAGTAATTTCATTATTTAACGCAGCTATTACACTTGGAAGAGATCTCTTGTCCGCCTGAATTTTATTTAGGGATATTTCCTGCGCATAATGATATCCAAACAATCACTCAGCGAGTGTTTGATTAAATCACTCAACGATTGCCTGATCGCGATGAATTGCGGTGTGTCCTCGTCTGATTTTGACGTTATGGTGTTTCATCAGAGATTATTGCTGCACCAAGAAATTCTTTGCCAGGATCAACCTGTAGAAACTGTGGCCATCTCAAGGGCCCTCATCAATAAATTCATTCAAACGCAGATGAAACTTTAGTTGTTGTCTTTGTTAATAGTGGTTCTGCTTATATATATATATATATATATATATATATATATATATATATATATATATATATATATATATATATATATATATATTTGCAACGTCAACGACAGTCAACGCATATTTGTATGTTCGCGATTGACGTCTACCTGTTTTAGTAATATCATGTGGTAAAAATAAAAGATCTGCTTGATGAACTTCATTGTGAGTGCCGACATCAAAATCTTTACACTGAATTTTTTTTGGTGGTGGTAGATAAATTTGCCATATTGCTTGTCGTTCTAACCAATCTGCTGCAACAGAATGAGAGACACCTGCCGCATCAGTAAGTTTACCAATCGCTGCTTTACCCCTCCAATATCCTCTTGGGCTATAATAAATCGACTCCATTTTAATAGTTATATATGATTAATTACCGGCCGCTAACAATAGTTTACCTTTCATCGCAAATCTTATAAACAAAATTAGCAAGCAATCCCTGAGAGATTTTTTTCCCACAGACTTTAGAGGGTGAATCAAATTCACGTCTGCTATATGTCGTTGTTGTTTATCAGGAATTTTATATGCGACATCATGAACGTGGCACGCTTGATCAATCAAATTTATTGGATAACCTCCAGGTCTTGGTTGATCTTTCTTGTCAAGTTTGATATCAAGACGTGTTCCAGAACCACAATAATTATATCCATAAAGTTGATTCTCGCCAAGATACTTAGCCAATGGAAGCCCTGGTAATTTGTTAAATGAAGTAGCGATATCAGCGCCTGTTTCACGAGAGATAAATTTATATTTATTGTACCACATTTCACACATTTGCCTACAAGTGCACGTTTTTTATTCCTCGTCCTTATTGTTTTTAATCCACTGGTAGGGACGGGTGCTCTGCACTGAACACAATATAAATTCATATAATTATTATATATTCCTACAACATGAATTTCATTTATTCTTCAGTGACACAAAAGCAAGAGCCAGTCAAACACCGCTACTAAATTCTGTCAGAGCAATTGTCATGGGTCCATCTGGGTCTGGTAAGACGCGATTGTTGCTTAACCTGATAATGGGATGGCCAAGTGGGATAAATTATGTTTAGTGGCTCTATTTGTAGATGATCAGCGATGCTATAACGTGCATAAAGATTTTAACGAAAATGCAAAGTTGATGGATGAGGACGACAATGATATTATTGATTGTGTCACCGACATCAACGACGTTGATGATCCGGATGGATTTATTAATAATCTTGTAGTATACGATGAAAACAATAAATTCCAGCTCTTACATTTTCCCGAGGAAAACACTAAAACACCGATATTATATATTTTACTCACCGATATGCACAAATACATACAGTGATCAGAGATATCTGCAATCTTCTGGTTGTCTTTAATGGTGTTGATATCCACACACTAAGAACATCCACCAGACTTGGTGTTCAGAGGATATGGATATGATTAAATATAAAAACTTCTTATCAAAAGCGCAAGCGATTCATCAAGGATTTATTACGATAAATTTACAAGATCCTTGGTCGCGATATCGTATAGGTCTCGGTAAAATGTTTTGGTTGAGAGACCAGTTACTTTTTTTTACCATATACGGCAGCAGAGATGGGACGACAAACAGCAAATGTTCTAGGTCGGTTAATAACCCGGTGGAGGCCTCGGTTTGGTGCAACCCGGTTAGAGGTATCGGTTTAGCGTTATTGTTGTATTTTCATTTTCGTTGGAAGCTTTATTTGTAAAAATGGACTGCTCTCAAAAATGGTCTGTTCACCCTCCTTGCGGCTAAATGTACTCAAGTCAAAACGTACCGAAATTCAAAAATCTACCCCAATTAAAGCAAGACCCAAAACGTTGAGGTTCTGATATTTACTGTTTTAGTTTTATATGTTGAAAGTTCTCAGTAAGTATTGAATAAGCATAGATGTTTATTTGTTTAAACATTGTAGAAAAAGATACCTTATTTGATGCAAAAATTTAAAAAATTAATATTAATTAATATAAATAATAAAATAAATAAATAAATAAAATTAATATTAAATTTAAAAACAACAATTTATATTAATTATCATCGTCGTGAAATTTCCTTTAATATTGAGAGCCTTTTAAATTTATTAATTTGAAATAACTCATATTCTGCAGCAAAAGCAAAACGGTACATGTATGCGTTCAACACTCGATATTTCAGTAATTTGATTAGAATATGATTATACATATATTTAAATGCAATTATTCACTTTATTGGGGGTGGGGGTTGGTGTCCTAAAGCGCTCACCGTTGCAGATTACTGCCATCTCACCTCTGTCTGCGTGGGTTCGAGTCTCAGATTCAGCCAATATGGGTATGTGAGAAAGCTTGTCAGTAGCTTCTCGTGGGTCGATGATTCTTTCAGGGAGCATACTAAGCAGGGGACCAGACTACAACAACAACAACAACAACAACAACACTTTATTGGGATCTCCACACATCATATTCGTTTGGAAGGTCATTATTTACACGCGTTGCGCTGTGATGTCACAATGAAAGTTTTAGTATAATGTGTCGATTAGACTCGACTTGCTCTTTTCTTGACCCAGATTAATACATGGTCAATATTATAAAAGTCCATAGTGATCAATAATTTTCGTCTGGAGGTTTCTTGATAAACAATCAAGGTGCAGATCGTATAATAATCAGGATTTGATAGACCTATGCTTAAATAAAATTAATATTAAATTTAAAAACAACAATTTATATTAATTACAATACTAGAAAACGAGCATATATGACGCGTATGATTTTTATCAAAAGAAGTTTAATTTGCAAATCAAATTCGTCTGTAATGAATGAAAATAAACCAAACGAGAGAGAGAGAGAGAGAGAGAGAGAGAGAGAGAGAGAGAGAGAGAGAGAGAGAGAGAGAGAGAGAGAGAGAGAGAGAGAGAGAGAGAATTTAATTTTGCATTATTTTAATTTATATTGTATTTCCATCACTCCTCTTAGATTTTATCAAATTGTTTCTATGTCGCGCGTACATAATTGAAAAACAACAAGAACAAAAAAACCCCAAACAAACAAATAAATTGTTTTGGTTTTTTTTTATTCAAAAAAGAAAGTATTGCAGGTGCCCCCCCTCTCTCTCTCTCTCTCTCTCTCTCTCTCTCTCTCTCTCTCTCTCTCACACACACACACACACACACACACACACACACACACACACACAGAAATTCAGTATGTCGCTGAAGGACATACGTGTCCATATGACTTTAAAGCGTGTCACACTTCATAGTCACATTTATAATGATCCAAGTATTGGAGAATTTTTGTTTTGTAACGTATTTTCTTCTCTAGTATGTATTATGAGGAGAAGTACTGTTTGTTTTGTTTTGTTTGTTTTTTTTTTATTTCAAAATCAGTCATCTAGACAGTCACGTATGCAAACAGCAAGAGCACATAAAGCAAGAAATGTGAACATAAAAAAAAATGATAATAGCCATCTCTGCCAAAGGTACTTTGAATTTTTGAATTTAGGTGGATTGCAATTGTTTAATTTACTGTGTTGGGTGCCGCCATATAATTAACAAGAGCAAAGGCCGATAATATTCCAATATCGATGTTCTCTCATTCCGCAGCTACATTGTTCAATACGAGCGAAGTTCAGAAGATAGTTCTTGCGATGAATTGCATCCAAGGCTTTTTCTTGACGTGACGAAAAAGGCCGAAGATATTCCGATTAAGGATTAACCAATAATTTTGTCTCGCAGAAATAGCCGAGTTGGCCCGAAATCTTGTATAGAGTGTTAATTCTTCTATTCGCAACATTTGAAGAGTCGATTTAAGTTCAAAATGGATCCAGATATGGAATCAAAGGATGACAGAAGGAAAATGCCTAAAGTTGCAAAGGTTTAAAGTTTACAATTTAGATAATTAACTTATGAAACACAAATACATGAAGATCGTTTGAATTTGTATGGAGTATTATGTGTTTTCGAGGCATTTTCAAGACTTGATTATGATTGTGCGCAAAATACACGATAATTCTATAATACACAATATGATGACATGGGGAAAAACAGTACACTTAAGTATTTTTAAGTTATTATCTTAAAATGTTAAGAATCAGCTATTGGGTAATATACAGTGACCGGTCCTCAGTAGTGTTCGCCTACCCTTCTTCCCTCTTTACTGATTTTAGAAATGAAAAGCATCACAGAAATGCAAAGTACACTAAAGTTGGTAACTTTATTTATCAGTAAATCATTTCTGTCCTTACTGTCACTATGCACAGTCATCTTATTCACATTTAATTTTCAATCAATTTTCAATTTTCATGGATGCTGTAATAGTTTGGATGAGTGTGTATTCAGGCAACAAGAGTTTATGTAAATAGTAATTCCAGGCAACTATATTTTCTCACTGATACAGCCTGACTAGGAAAATAAAAAGATTAAATATTAAACCATTAATGTTAAAAATTATAATGAACATTTAACTTTTATATTACTCACTGAGGACTGTGGTATTACCTACAAACATCATTGTGCACTATTTCTCTCTCTCTCTCTCTCTCTCTAGATGTTAATGTAATAGGCTATGAAAATTGAAAGTTGAAAAACACGGGATAGTTATTACTTTGTTAACAAGAAACAGTACAGCTATAATATTTTAAAATAAATCATTACATGATGACTATTTTACATCTGAAAAATGCATTATCAAATGTTAAAATATCAACTTTGCTGACATCTACAGCATCTAGCTAATTTTTTAATTAAATCAACCTCCCTCCAATTTTATGGCTAGCTTCACAAAGTACATCTAACTGATTGCTGTAGAGTTTTTCTTGACATACAAACATGGATCTCCATTCACACCATTGAAACTTAAAAGAGTCAACACCTGGCATAAATGTAACATTTATATAGGCATTAGTGATCATAATATCAATTCAGTAAAAAATTTGTTATTGACCGAGTCAACATTGTTATATGCATATACTAGTTAAGGTGACATAAACGCGCCAGGACAAAAGTGCACCAACAAAAGCGCACTGAAATGCTCTCTGCAGAAGATGTAAATAACAAAAAACATCACTTTTAAATAGTTTTCTGAGTACTTAGCCTATAGCTCTTCTATGTAAGACCAAATATTACAAATAATAAGAAATAATAATTGTAATTTTAACATGTTCAAATGGGTCAACTAACATTTACTGAGTATTACTCTAAATGCTAATGTTGTATGCGATCCCTTTGTCCTTGGCAAAAAAAAATAAACGCAGTTAATTATAATTATTTCATCTAAAAACCTGAAAGTAAGTTTTTCTATCGCGGCTTATAGTTAATTAGAATTGTAATGAGAATAATGGTTTTGGCTTTGATTTTTTGAATACTACACACATTTACTTTAACTTAATTTATACCTGCGCGTTTTTTTTTGTCGCGTGAGCTTTTGTCGAGGTTGTTTAGCATTGCGTGCATATGTCAGCATGCTTTTGTTGTATGGTGAGATATAAAATGTGGAAAATAGTTATCATATGTATGGTAGCTTGAGACAAAATTTGAACAGATTCACACCCCTTTTAAGCATTATTAGTTATCACAGAAAAGGGCGAAGTTTTTTTGTCAATCAATTACTAGTGCTTCACTCAATGTGTAGCAGGCGGTTTCTTTGAAGTATGTTGCAGAGGCTCAAGTCTAACATTTAGCTGTTGTATAAAATATAAAATGGAGGCATGTTGGGAGGGTGAGGCAAATAACGCACTCCACAGGGAGAAATGGCATGTCATTTTTTTAAATTTCACGTGTATTGGACCTGTATAATCGGAGAGTATTAGTTAAAACGATGCTTAAATATAAAAACTTCCCGATGGCAGGTTCCAATCTGCATATTTTCAGATTCAATCTTTTTGAGAAATAAATTATTCAATTATACAAAACTTATTTGTGTTGATATTTCTTGTTGCATAGTTTAAGTCTTTGCAGACATAACATGATTGATGGCAAATGTAAAATATCAATGAGCAGGACTGCCAGGAATAACATCAAATTCAGTGACTGTGTTGTCCGATGAATTTGCATTAAATCCAAATGCTGTTAATTTTGTTAATTTAC
>JAEAOA010001788.1:452500-595000 GCA_016746295.1 Potamilus streckersoni | reverse complement strand
AATCTTAAAATGGCAAATATTGACAGTCTTTTATAGGCAGCTTGTGCTCTTGTTGTTGTGCAGATTTTACAAATTGCAGTAAAGTAAAGGTAATTTTATTCTCCACCATTTCTTTATGCATGTATTACAAGGGAAAAATAATTTTTTTATACCCAGGTAAAGAACAAAATGCCAGCACCAGTCCAGATAACAGCAGAGCAGTTGCTGAGAGAAGCCAAAGAAAGGGAATTGGAACTTTTACCCCCAGTAAGTAAGATCCTGTATTTTTTCTTTGTCTTTTATTTGTATCTTTCCCTATCTTCCTTTCCAAACAATATCTATTTATATGTCAGGTTTTTAATTTCATGATACAAAAAAATTACCATATATCTTTTTATTTACATGATAAATGATATCCATCAAATAAAATTTGGTTAGCTGGTGTCCTTTATTGATCAAAATTATACTTAGTTTACTTAAGTCAACTGAATCTATAAACATAACAATTTAAAAATTTGGTAACTTTTGAGCATACTGCTAAATTTTTGATTACTTTTAAGTTTATATATATATATATATATATATATATATATATATATATATATATATATATATATATATATATATATATATATATATATATATATATATAAAGCCCCAAATGCACAAGGAACCCCATCAATATGCAACTTCATACTCTACTACACCCAAAAATAAATATCCCACATAAAAACTAATAGTAATTAGTCAAATTTATATATGAATATCATAAACAGAACATTTGTTAGAACATAATCCAGCTAGTAAATTGTATATATACAGTACAAAAATTGTGAGAAAACAAAGTGGAAGGTTTTGGTTTAAAATGTACTTGTCAACTCATCTGGTTCCACTTTTCATCCAAGTTAGTCTTGCTCAATTTTGAAAATTTCTTCTAAAGAGTTCTTTATTTGATTTTGGAATCAAAAGATGATTAGCAGAAATTGATGTTAAATTGGGAGTGCTGCCTTGTTCTTTGAGATATAATGTGGCCATATAGTTGGAAACTTTGAGCACAAGTTTAGCCTTTCTCAGAAATATTCATTAATTTACAGGTAAAATTTTAATATTCTTTAAAATCAGGATGTTTTCAGCGCTATCTATGATGAGTCTGCAAGCTCTTATGTGGAAGCTAAATAATTTGCAAATACTTTTGTCACTATTGTTTTTTGAAATAACATTACAGTAGTCTAGGTATAGTTGTATGTAGCTTTTGTAACACATTAATTTCTCTTTAGTTGATCCTATCATGGTAATGAACATAGACATGACTTGATTTTGTGTTCATTCCATTGCAAATTGTTGTTAACCATTACCTGAAGGATTTTGTCATCAGTAACTAGGTGTATACAGATTTATTATTTTCCAGTTGGGTAGTAATCAGAAATACTTTAGTCTTACTTTAATGCCAGCTTTCTTGTATCAGGAATCTAAGGTAAGTAAAGCTATGTGAAAAGTTCTGAGCAGTTTGAAATCTAATAGAGTGGTGTCATAAGTAAATACTTTTGTGTTGGTTAAAAAAGAAGTGAGGTATATGATATATAATATTGATATTATTTTTATGCTATTTCAGCCCCCAAAGCAAAAAATATCTGATCCAGAGGAACTTGCAGCATATCGAACGAGAAAAAGAAAGGTAAACTTAAATAAATTGTTGTTAAATGTGAATTCACTTTTATTTGATGTATGTTTTGTTTGGCTTCTTTCATTTTTACAAACAAGCCCTTGAAAGGATGTACAAATTCTGCTCTGTCTCTAAATCCTTACCCATCATACAGAATATCACCTTATGTACTTAACATACTTGATCAAAAGTCAATGCTAATATAAAAAATGAGTGCTAGTTAGGAATTCAATGAATGACTTTATTGTCCATAGTAGTAGTAACTTATATTTGCATTTCTCATGCAGGCATTTGAAGATAACATCAGGAAAAATCGATCAGTGATGACAAACTGGCTAAAGTATGCAGCATTTGAGGAAAATCAAAAGGAATTACAGAGGTATCATTTGCTCATGTCGTCAAATCAATGGTGATCAGAAAGTCATATAATTTTTGCTTTCAAAATTGTCAGTTTGGTAAGAATGACAATAAAGTCATACTAATTTAACCCATTACCCCTGGAGGTTTTTGTTGTTTTCGCCTGAAATGCAAGTAGGAAATTGATTTTGGGAGATATTTCTAAATACATCCTAATACATCAACTTCTAAGATATTTTTGGTTAACTTAATGTCTATATGTGTTAGAAACATCAATTTTCATTGGCTCTTTTGCCTGAGCATGAACAGAAGGGTAAAAATTGGAGTTGTTTTTATTTTGCTTAACTGACCCATCATTTTTGTGTCAAGACCACTCTTCATTCTAAATGCCCATCTCATCCTACTTTTTGCAAAGGTTCACATGTCTGTGTGCAATTCATACTGGTCTGTCTTAAATCTGAGGCCAAAATGTCTAAAATCCAGACACTAAACTGGATCATGACCTCGGTCAAATTTTGACTGGTAAAAAACTCTGTTCCAAAATGTGCTGTTTTTCCCTCTGTATTTTGTAGTGCAACTAAAACATTCATATTATTTGGTATCATCATAAAACTACATCTGTCTACCTTTCTATAATACTACCCAATTTATTGTGTCTCACATGGCCTTAACGCTACAGAGCTCAAAATTAGGCTACCACCTCCTGAACGTAAATGTGGCGCTAGGGTTATTAGTTAATAGTGTGGCATTGCCTTTGTTAGCATGGATAGTATGCAACTTATTTGTTGGAACCATATGTTACATGGTTGACATTTATAACCATCTTGTCGGAGAAGAAAATGCTTTAGAAAAATCACCTGCCCTGACTTAAATCAACTTGTATCACAAGGCCATGTTTGTTTTTGCTCCCACCCTCAGGAAAATTTAATTGTGTTCTGTCCCTTAAATATGACTGTACCCTGAAGAAGGGCTCCTAGAGTGCAAATTTTCCAACAGTTTCACAATTGTTTCATGCACAGATGTGGAATTTTGAATAATTGTGGTTTAAACTTCTGCTTTGCACTTCCTTATACCTTGAGCTTTGCCTTCCAGTCACTGTACAGTCTGTGTTGTGCATAACAATCTGTGGGGATGAGTATTTGGGGCCTTGGAGTAGTTATGTTTTCTGAATACTGCAAAAAATGTTTGTCTTTCAAAATTGACAACAGAAAAAGTTGGAAAAGTACTGAATAGTTTTAGATCAATAAGTTAAAACAGTAATTTCAAAGTTTTGTAATTAATTCATGTGATAGTAATTGTGGATGTATCACAATTAGAGAAGACACTTGACATCAATCAGTAGGTACCAGCTCCTAGAACTAAATGGATTAAAATAAAATGTAATAATCTCTGTTTCTTAAGGTGAAAAACATTGTATTGGGGGCTTGTATAAATCAGTAATACCCCAGCATTGCTTAATTGTCAAATAATTGCACTACTGAATATATTTAACCAGTGTCTCATTACCAAGCCGGTCTGTGTGATTATTATTCATGCAATGCATTTGAGTGCTGCTTATTGATAAGCAATGAAATAAGGGGAACAGAAGTAGTACTGTTCACCATTCATTTGTGGCATGTGCTTCGCTTTGTACACAAAGCTTATGGCTTTCAGTAGAATAAAGCAGATGGTCTTCATAAGGTAGGAGTCTGATTGTTAACGATTTGCCAGTGTCTTTTAAGAATTTCAAAATAAAAATGCAGCATTTTATTGGTGGACCCAAGGTCCTTTTTGGACAAATTAGATTACATTCCTGGGTGGCTGAGTGGTCTAAGGCAGTCATGCTTACAGATCATTCACACATCTCACCTGTCAGCATGAGTTTGAGTCTTGGCTTGAACAATGTAGGCATGTGAGAAAGTTTGCCAATAGCTTCCCATGTTCCAGTTAGTCTTTCCAGGTTCTTTCTTCACCAAATATGCCGTCTACAATGTACAGCCTTTAATGTACTTAAAATTGGCATTTAATCCCACATAAAGGTCCCATAAGCAACTGCCTTAGGATGCAGGAGGGGTCTGATCTAACTTTAGAGTAACAATGAGTAAAGTTTTATGAGGATCAGTAATCATTATTTAGTATTGTATATGGTTGACTTTAAGCCAACATTGAAAGGTCAGGTTCAAGTGGAAAGTGTATTTGGTTATGACATTATTTGATTGAATCCAATTTAAATGACACAAGTGATGAAAGATATTATAAATAAGGGTTAACTTGATCTGGAAGGTCATTAGAGAGAAGTAAAATGTTGGGGTAATTGCATTTTCGTTAATATGATTGTGTTATAATTGATACTCATTTTATTTTAATTGAATTTAGAATTTTGGTCATTTTGTTAAATTTTACAGAGCAAGGTCTGTATATGAGAGAACACTTGATGTAGACCACAGAAATATCACAGTCTGGCTGAAGTATGCAGAGATGGAAATGAGGTAAGTGGCGTATACAGAGGCATCTTGATTTGCTCTTATCCATGTGTCATTTAACCTGGGATTAGGATGTTAGAGTCTGACCAGCGAATATGGTTATTTTAGCAAATTGCAGTGGATATGGTTATTTTATTAAACAAGGCAACTTCAGAAAACAATGCTGCAGTCTAACTCTACAGTGACTGATTGTTATGTGACAAGGGCTAATACTCAGTAACAAAGAAATGAGTGAAAGCCAACAAACTTTGCATATTTTAACAAAACAATTTATTTCCCTAGACAACAATGTAAACATTGGTAAATAGGACTTAGAGTTTGTGAATATAATCCAAAATTTGATCCTAAGAATGAAAACACAAGTCCTATCACTAAAAAGTCCCTTAAGAATACAAATATGGAAGGGAATGATGTTAGATATAGTCCAATGTATGAATATTAACAATTCCTCACTTGAATCACAGCCTTTGTTTCCGAATAATTCCGGAATAAATTTCCATGAATATCTTTCAGAAATTTTATAAATAAAAGTCATCTTGTTGAGTTTCCAGGGAAATAAATTATTAAATCCAAACATCAGACAAAGAATAATCTGGCAACAAATAAAAAATAATACACCTTGTTCCTTCAAGGTGTTAGAATGATTCTGCCCAAAAAATATTAAGATTGCGTATTTAAACCCCAACGCCTCATTTCAAGTCTCACGAGATTGGTCATGTGACTCATGTCGTCTCTTACTTCACTAACTTAGCACGTCCACCAGTATAAACCCACTTAAAAAGCAATCATTAAAAAACGTTGTTTATACATAATTATCTTGCAAAGAACGTATGCTTCTGATACTGACTAATCATTTTAACTTCCTGTTGACTAATGTTGCCAGTGCAAGACAAATTAGGGTAACTAAATGATAATTCTCATGTAATATTACGTTGTCTTAAAAAAACAACATTTAGTAAAAGAAAATATCTAATTACTGAAAAAGAATTTCGAATCTGATAAAAATATTTATTACAATAAAATGTAATGAAATAGAATTTTTTTTTAAGACATACACACAAGCAATTTATTCACATATACATAACACTCATTCAGAACATATATTGCTGGAATAGTTAACATCAATTTCAGAAATTAATAAACGTATTATCAAAATGCTAGAAATATGAATTTCTTGAATAAACAAGAAACAGGTATGGATATTTGCAATCCAGTTTATTTCTTTACACATTTTTTTTTACTTCATTTTTGTAGGGGACATTGTTCCCCACTTTCTCCATTTCTCTACTGACTACTGGTTTTTATATTAAGTTTGGTATTATTCCTTCACAATGTCTACATGTTCTTACACTGGTCACCGAATAGTGTACTGATTATGGATACTGATTAATTGTAAACCTAGCCTGAGAAAGATTTGATAAAAATGGCAAAATTGCAACTATTTCACCTTCGAATAATTTTCCAATTGCATTACAGTAGGGAATATTAACCTTCTACCTCAATGATTCCATCCAAAATAAATGATGAATATCATCTATTTCAGTGTTTATCAATAGACGAAGGGGAATAACTCTTGCCCCTTACCTCCCCTTGTCACCGCTAGTTGTTGAATGTTTTTATTTTCACTATTGTACAGAACCACATGTCATACAATTCATTCTCCGACAATGTGGCCATTTTCATGTTCTTATGGGCGTCTCAAACATTTCTTTGGATTTATTGTGCAAATTTATTGATCTACTGCAGGTTGTATGCAATATTTACAATTCTGCTAATTCTTGGGTGATTTTGTCTCCTTTTGGCTTTGATTGTTATGACCACCATCCCACCACAATGCTGTTGACTTTATAAAAATTCATTATAAAATTAGCATACCATTGAGTTTGTTTGCTTACTCCTTTACAAAGCTCATATTTGCGTAATTCTGTAGTGATGATGGATATTTATGCTTAGTTTATTTGTATTTTGCTGTTTTGATAGAATTATGGTGTATTAACTAAGCATTATGCATAAGTTAATAACAGGGTCATAGATTTCTGATACAACACTTTCACTGCTGTGATAGTTATGATAGTGTTTTAGTGACTTAGCAATTTCAATACATTACTAGTTTCCACTATAATTTGTGTTTTTTGTGTTTTCTCAGTTTAATTGATTTATAGGCAACTTCAGAGCATGGAAGTGTACCATGACTCTTGTTTATACTATGTATACACTGTTTATGATATGCAGCATCTATAATACATAGTCTGTGGAAGGAAGTCTGAGCTTCTATTTTAGCTAATTAGTCATATAATGATTTACCAATTTATGATAGTAGCTAGTTAGGCTTATATTAACTTTCTAATCTATGCTTTGTTTTCTTTTCTTGTGTAATTCAGGAGAAATGTTTACTGAACACATAAAAAGCACATTGAAAGCAATTGTCTTTCAGCATTGAAGGGAAGGAAAACCTGAATAAATCAAAGAAGATAACATTGTTTTTGTTAGCAATAACAATTCATTAGGGAGCATTCCCCAATTCTGCTCAGCCAAAGAGATGTAAGTCACCCCTGCATGTCCTTCATGTTTGTAAGTCAGGGCACATAGGGTTCATGCCATATCTCTTAGATCCCACTCTTAAAACTGCCATACTGTTACTGGCCATCCCAACATTGCCAGCCATCCAGCCGACACTAGCAGTCCAGTCATCCTAGCATTGAAACCTTTTTGCTGAAATGGCCCAGCTAAACAGTTCATATGGGGATCACAATGATAGATCCATCCATCTAGCTACACATCTTATTACTGTACCTGAGATTCCAGTGAGAAATTTGTCCACTCAGCCAGGCCTTTGGTGTGGCTATTGTCAGTGATCGCTGGACCGTTTTATATACCAGCAGCATCTGGGCCAGTCAGGTGCTGTATAAACCAGCTCCATTGGATCTAATACATGTTAAAACTACTGTTGTTGACTGTCTAGTTGTCGCTGACCATCCAGGTGTTCCAACATTTCTGGTTTAATTGGTTCAGCCAACTACAATTTACAGGATCATAGTAATAGATCTGTCCATCCAACTGTATTTTCGGTGACATGCCCTTTCTATGACGGAGATTTCATTGAGAAAACTGTGTCTGTCCAGCCAGCTTTTGGAGCAGCCAGAATCGTCTATACCACCAGCTTCCAAGCTGACTACTCACCAAGCAAACAAATCAGCAGTGCCAGATTTCTGTATGTTCATTGCTTGTCCACAAGGGAGAGCTAATGAAGCTTCATAGGGATGTAATTGAGTCTATACCACCTTGTATGCCTTCTCCAGCTCTGCAAGTAGACCCCTTTAGGCCTTGACGCACAGTGAGTGTGACAGAACTCTTTCAGATCCACCAACCAATACATCTACTGTCCTTCACATCGTACTCAGATCTGACATAAGAGACATTTATAGGGCTACTTCACAATACCTCCACCCCTACTGCTCTTTGCAAGAATCAGTAGATCTTGACGAGGATGTATATACTGACCTAAGTCGACAGACACCTTCATTACCACTCTTCCAGCATTTGACACAAATGTAGTGGCTGTTCATATGTCCACTCATCTGTTTTATAGGGTGGGCAAATGTGCTTCAGGGCCAACAATTTGACAGGTTTGGCCAATCCACTCTTGATATGATGTGTCAAATGTCTGCGTTCGTTCTCTCCAACCTTGTCATATTTCTTCTTTCCCGATGACCCTGTTTCAGTCACACAATTTTTTTGATGGAAGAATAGAGGTAGTGCAGAGGGATCCATTCACCTCACTGCCCAACCCCCAGAAGCATTTGGGACCTCTCATTCCCCACCAGTGTGAAGGGATGTTAAGCAGCCTCAGGACGGGGAATCTTCTTGATCACATGTGCACCTACAAGGAAGCAATCATCCAGATGTGGTAGGAAAGTGATTTTTTTAGCTCAATGGATCACCCTATTCTCTTAGGACATAAAAGTGTGTGTGGTTGTGTGTGTGTGTGTGCGTGCATGTGTGATAGAGATCATTATCAACAATCCCTTTTCTCCTCATCCCTCCTCACCTGTCTTGACAAATAAACCATCAGATTTGGTAAAACACTGCTTTTCTATGGTCACTTATCAATAAAGAAAAAGGGCAGTGGAGCTTGTGCCAAGACCACATCTCCTAGAGTTGGGGGTGGGATGTTATTCAAGGATGTTTCTTTTTCAGAAAACAAATAACAAGTTGAGACTCATCATCAACTGGAGTCACCTCACTCAACAAAATCAAGATGAAGTTGGTTAGTTCTGTCTGCCTCTTATGATGGGACAAGTATGCCATCAGTCATATCTGATCAATGTATAGTTTCATGTCCTTATTCACCTTGTGTCATGAACATTTTTCTCCTATGTGTTTTGCTTTCTGTGACAGTTTATCAGATCACCATTCTTCCCTTTGGTCTCAACATCAGCCCCTGGGGTTTTACTCAGATTATAGATTGTGCTGGCTCCCTGATCAGGTTGACATCATCTACAATGATGGCAGTATAACTGGATGACACCCTCCAGAAACACATCATAAGTTCTATCCTATTCTAAGGCAGGAATGATCTTTTTTTTTATCTTGTAGATCATGTAGGCTTATTAGTGAACTTGGAAAGTCAAACCTCCATCCATCCCAGAACTTTGTCTTTCTGGGTATTTAGCTCTAGACCAACTGGAATCGGTTGCAGCTTCTATGTGTTCATGTTACCAGAATTGTCAAATGCAATCTCCAACAAAACGTAGATTTCAGTGAAAGTAACTTAGTTTATTCAATGCGGCAGTGAACTTGATCACATTCGGCAGTCTTTTTAATGCAGACGTTGCCAGTTCAATGTCCCCTATTTTAAAGTTCCCTTGATCAAACAGTCATGATCATACCCAAGATTCAATTATGCCTTGGGTGAGTGGGCTGACCATGGGAATCTAGCTGGAGAAGCCCCAAAGAGAAATAATGGTAGGAATTGACACCATTACGATGGTGGGAGTGTGCTCCTGTTGACAACCTTCAACTACCTTCAGTAATACACCTGGGGAATGGCCTCTACACATAAAAATCCTAGAAATGAAGGCTGTCATCAATGTCTTTCATATATTCTGCTAACATAATGTGAATGAAGAACGTATTTCAGGAAGAAAGTAAATTTTTTAAAATATTTTTCTCTGAGAATACTTACCCAATCACATTACATAAAATCACTCTGCCATGTGAGCATTATTGTTAGTATCTTGCTTAGCTAAAAATGACATCAGGAGGTATCAAGAGTAAGTAATAGGCTAGAGTTATTGCCCTTTGTTTATCGATATAGACAGGAAAAGACAAATTTCATCTTTTGGTAGGGCTGAATTCATGAAGTAGCATGCTAATATTCCCTAATGGAATATGATTGGGTAAATATTCTTGGTTTCCATATTTATTTATTTTTATGAATAAAATTTATTTCTATAGAAAGCTTTGAAATTTTACCCAAAAACACTATAGTCAACAGTAACATCAATGGAGAAGTAAACAATGAATCCTTACTCATCACACATACATTCACAAAATTTCCTTGTCTGGCTTCTGAAAAGCAAATATGCAGGAACATTTAGCTTAACCTCAATCAAATATTAATTTAAATAAAAATGGAAATTTATTAAAAGTATTTTTAAAAAATTTAACTTAAGCAAAATTTGGACAAAATTCTGTCCAAATATTTAGGCCAAATGCCTAAGTTATCAGAAAATCTCTTTTTTGAAATGCATTTTTTCATTTTGCACAACTTGATATATGGGCATTATCATTGCTTTCCTCTTTTCTTTAGAATTTAATTATCAGTTTTATTTTAAAATTTAATTCTGCAAGTAATTTTGGGAAACAAATACCAATGCTATTAGTAAGTCATGATCTTTAGAACCACTAGCTGTATTTAAATATCAATTTAGTATGAAAGAGAGGCTCATATAGATGTTGGCATCAAAAGTATTGTCATTTGTTGTAGTTGTTTTTTTTTGAAGGGTGGGCTGTCCATGATTTTTTAATTTCATTGTAATAAATACTTTGCTATGTAGTAAACATTGTCATTTGTCTTGAACATGCTGAAACATTATGAAAATAAGTCCTAATAAAGATAGATTATTTATTTCTTTGCCAGTAACGTTATTATTATATCACAAGAATATTGAGATTAAAGAAATTATGATTGGCAAAATAGTTCATAGGGTGTAATGAACATACTTGTGTTTATTGACCTTTTAATTTAATTATTTAATTAATTCATTATTTATTTAATTGATTCATTTGTGTGCTTATTTATATGTTCACTTATGTACCTGCTTACATGATAATTTCATGGTCACTTAAAAGAATTAGTGAACAAAAGATATGGGAATGAGAGCTAATGTATGAATCTTGTCACTTGTTCAAGCTGACATAACTGATAAGGCAACACATTTTAAAGAAAAATCATTTGTAGATACTTTTGTGAATAGAGTTAAATAATTAAAAAATGTACAAATATAACTAATAGAGGAAATGAAGAATTATGTAGGAATTTCTGTCTCAGATTGAAAAACATACTAATCCAAAGAAAGTATATTGAGAGATACATGCATTATTGAAGTATCTTACCATTGTGTGCAGAACACTTTTGGTCTTGACACTAAAGATAAATCATTGAACAGATATAAAGGGGTTACACAAAAAAAAAGCCATGCTGTACAAACAAGATGATGTTGCCTAAATGTAAGGCATACACAAACTAGACAAAGTTCTAGTTATTGTTCTTCTGGCTTACTGCTAGGACTAGAATTGATATTACTACTAGTACTAAGATTCTGCTTCTAAAACTATGACTACTACTGCTGCAACTACTACAACGCTGTAAATAACTACTTCTAGAGCTAGTACTAATCGAACTTACTTAATTGGTAAAAGCTAGACTGAATATGTCATTTGTTAATGAATCACAGAATATACATATGTACATGTATTTTAAATTTTTATACACTTTAATTGTTTCAGAAATCGTCAAATCAATCATGCCAGGAATATCTGGGACCGTGCTATTACCATCCTTCCTCGGGCCAATCAGTTCTGGTACAAATACACCTACATGGAGGAAATGTTAGGAAACACAGCAGGTATACAATAATAACATGGGCCATGTCATTGATTTTCTACAGAGCCACCAGAATATGCTTTTTGCCAAATATATTTTCAAATTGCTACTATTCCATGTTAAAGAATGACATTTTACACTATAGTTGTTAGGTCACATGTTCAGCTTAGCAACTGATAAATCTCAAAACTCCTCCTGTTTACAACCATTTTTCCCTAATTTAATTGAGAATCTATAGACAGCTAGGCTATCTTGTTCAGAGCAAAGTTTGAACTATTATACAATGACACCAGTTGTGATGAGTTTGAAAAAACAGCTAAATGCCAGCCTGATGCTTAAAGATTTAGACAGTTGAACTTTATTGCATATACAAATATAGCTTTAAATAACTGCTTTTTTATCCATTTCGCAGAGTATTCTAACTATTAACTTATTTTGTTGATGAAGTGGTGGCATTTTCAAAAAAAAGGACATTTACAAATACTGCTTTGCTAATGAGTAGGTTTTGTTATTTCAGTTCTGGCATCTTTCAGTTACAACAATTCTGTTCAAGATTAGGTAATGATAATTTACTCTTTCATGATTTATTATAGAAATATGCATGTCTGCCACATGTTCCATCTTGCCTCTTCTGTCATAAATTTTGTTTCTGCTCAACTTTTGATATTTTTTTTTAAAATTAAATTTAGTTAGAATTTATATAAAACAAACTTAGCTCAAATTAAATGTTCAATAGATAAAATTTTATTTGAGTTAGAGCTTGTATATTGAACAAACCTCCCTTCAGTTTACAGCTGGATTTCTAGTTCTTTTTTTCTTTTTTTAAGGTGCCCGTCAGGTTTTTGAGCGGTGGATGCAGTGGGAACCAGAAGAACAGGCCTGGCATTCATACATCAATTTTGAGTTACGATATAAGGAGCTCGATAGAGCCAGGATGATCTATGAGAGATATATCCTTTACCTTAATTATAAGCTAATGGCAGTGAAGCCTGTCTTTAGTGAAACCTTTACATTAAAGCACTTGTCCAGAAAGGGTACACTAAAGAATCCCTATTTGGTTGTTCCTTGTATAAAGAATACATAATTAGCATAGACAGGGGGCACTTGTGTTTTTTACTTTTTATTACACTGGTTTTACTTATACACACATACTCACATTTTTGTATCATGTTCTTTTTTAACTCACAATTGGACAAATTTACTGTAAGCATTTTGGAACCAATGGACTTGTGGAAAGACCATATCAGATATTGGTAGGGAAATAATTTATATGCATCTTTATACATAAAACGTAAGAGTATACCTGAACACAACTCTATATAATGGTCAAAATTGTACTCTTTTATAGATTGATTTCACTATATTATGCAATGCTTAAACAATTTTGTAGATTGAAACTTTCAGTGATAAATAATGTTTTCACATGGTTTGTGGTGTAAAGTAAATCATTTTTGTGTTTTCAATAAAGGCTGACTCTGATGTGACACATTTCCATTGTTAAAAATGTACTGACTCAAGTTGGAATTATTAAATCTATTAATTTTTGTTTGTAGTGAACATTTATCATTGGTCTAATTGTGAACAAGTTATCAGTAATTTCAGGATATTTCTAATTTGAAACAAAATCTGTTATCTTTATTTATTTTTTTTGGCTCCACAATTACCTTCATGCCTTGCCTTGAGAACTTGATTTTCATTTTGCCTGTTATTGGATTAAATGTGGATTGTATCACAAGAGAAGAAATTGAAACTGATGGTGTCTTTGAAATAACATAAAAGTTGTTGATTATCATTACAAAACTTTTTTTGGTGAGATATAAGCCATTTCTTCTTACAGGTGACTAACCAATATTTGATCTGTCTATATTATTCTATAGTCATTACATGGAACATTGTACATCAGCGACCTCTTTGCATATACAATCTGTTTTTTTAAAACTGTAAAAAAATTAGGCTGAGTTTTCTGTTTAGCATTAAAATGCAGATGACTGACATTTTGTTTCATAAATGTTTTCCTTAATTATTTTCACTTGTCATTGTCCATCCAGAGGTGAAAAACTGGATTAAATATGCAAAGTTTGAAGAAAAGAACAGCTACATAAACAGTGCTAGGACAATATATGAAAGAGCAATAGAGTATTTTGGTGAAGATAATTTGGATGAAAAACTTTATATTGCATTTGCAAAATTTGAGGAAGGCCAAAGGGAGGTATGTATGAAGACACAAATATATTTAATGGGCATACACTAAAACACATAATTCAAACACAGATATGATGAATTTTCAGTGGAATAAAATTGTAGCAGCATAATATACAAGACTTCCTTAGTATAAACCCCATTGATTTATATTTTAAGTATTTGCTGTGTACTTCATAAAAAGGTTATATCATAATAAGGTGGTATACTAATTGGCTTCAGTGGACTTAATTATGAAGAGGGAGTACTTAATAGAGATTATCATATGGTTAATGAATTAAATAGATATTATCATATGGTTAATGAATTAAATATAGATTATCATATGGTTAACAATTAAATAGAGATTATAATATGGTTAATGAATTATGGATACAATAAAATATGGTATATCAGGAATATGTAATGGTGGATAGATAACTATCTCAGAAAGACATTGTAAAAATGAATCCCACATAAATTCACCACCTTATATGTTCTAATCTTTCCTTATTGGTCTTGTGTAATGAACCATACTTTAACATTACAATTTATTGCTCCTTGTCCTTGCTCTCCAAACTTTTATCTGCATTGTGTGCTTTTTGAAAAATAAATACAGCTGGAATAAAATGTTTGAAAAAATGAGAAGATAAATTTTTTGATCAAGAATTGAAGTGTTGACAAAGCCATACAGTTGACAAAGGTGAATAACTAAGTGTTGTATGAATTATGACGGTGCCAATATGATTGACAAAAATATAAATATTACAGCCCAGAAAAAAGGCACTTAGGTATGATCCTCTCTGTCATTCTTTCAGCACGAGAGAGCCCGTGTCATATACAAGTATGCCCTGGACCATCTGCCCAAAGAGAAATGTCAGGAGGTATACAAGTGCTACACTGTTCATGAGAAAAAGTTTGGATCACGAGCAGCTATTGAGGATGTTATTGTTAGCAAAAGAAGATTTCAGTATGATGAGGTGAGTATCAACAATGCAAATATATTATTTTTATTGCCTACCATAAGTTTGAAACATTTCTCTGTTCATAGGCCCATGCAGTGAGCCATTTATTAACATTTTACTTGCCCGGCCCATAATTCTGAAACAGTTGGAGAGAATTTATGAAAAATTACACAAAGTATATATCATGACCCCTTAGACATTCTTCTCTAGCTATATTGCACAGATGGTACAGGAGACACATGTGGTACCACATTCACCGAGGGACAACAATATATGTATGTATGTATGTATATATATATTCACAAGCATCATTATCTTTGTTAGATTTCACTATGATGAGAATTGTCTCTGCATTCTGGACTTAAATCAAGGATGTCTTCTGTTTCTTGCCACCTGAGCTTTCCTCCTCTATTGCCATTAGCAGTCTTGATTAAAGTTATAGCATCTGTTGATTTGCTAACCAAGCATTTTGATTTCCACACTTGGGTCAAGTTGCTGACCTATTGGTCAGTTTTCATTATCAATTACAAGACCCTTGCATGAATCAACTCTTTCTTTGGCAACACATACCATCAAACTTTGCTTGGAGATTCTTTAAGACTCATACTACAATTTTTCATATGAACACCCTCAGTGATAGATCAAGATATTGCAACATTGGGGAGAGCTCCTTAATTAGCATAATTATTTTGCTTTAAAGACAATAATATCATATATTTATGGTTATCCTCAATATAATAAATTAAAATTTTAAGAATTATTGCTGACATTTAATTAGTTCATAAAGGAAACAGACACTAATGTCACTTAAGTTCTGTTCATTAATTTAATGACAGAACTCACAAGATTAAAATCAAAGGGTGGGTCGTTTATGAGGATCTGGTTAGAGTAAACACACTACAACAAAGCTATTACATATACTGCTAATTAATTATGCTGTTATACTGGCTTTGTTTGACACATTTTGATTGGCTGATATTTTGGTCACTTAGCCAAATATGAAAAGTGATGATATTGCAGAATTATGCACATGTGACAGTGACAGTTAGGTGTGATACAGGATATAAATGATGATGGTAGAATCAAGTGTTTTTTATGCCTGGTGGAAATGAATGGCCATATAAAGTTAGAGTGATTAAAGCATGAAAAGAACCACTTGCCTGACTTTCTAAAGAACACTGGGCTTTTGGATTTACTCTGCCCTGATGGTACCAGTTTGTTAGATATGTTTGATATCTACAGAATAATTTCATGTCACATGTAGCCAAGTAATCCCTGATATTGATGAACCAATTCTGCCATACTTCAGATGTATCTGGTTTTGTCCAAATTTTAGGTTATGGTGTACATGACTAGCAACATTTAGTTTGTAAACAACATAATACATGACTAATATTTCTCTCTGAGTGTGGATTAAATATTCTGATTATTGTTAATGGGAAACATGTTAACTTGAATCTGAATCTATGACATTATCTTTTCACCTGGAAATTTCTTTACTTATTTACAACTTTGAATGTTTTGTAAAGAGACTGACCTACATCCTGGCTCAATTATTGTGTCTTTGCATTTTATATAATGTTGCTTACTCAAAAAATTACTCATTATTGCCTTAAAATATGAAGCAAAATCAGTCTTATTGTTGTGTTCGTTTTTTCATTTGATTCAAATTATTATTCACTGAAATTTCAAAAATACTCAATATTATTCTTAGAGAAAACGATTAATTTGGAATTATAGTGAATTCAGACAAGAATAATTTGGATTATATTATTGTGATACATCAAAAGACTGTTAGCACATCGCCACAGTCCAGGCATTGGCAAATCAATTGGCACATGATTAATTGGGACTTATGGTAGTACTTTTTGAACTATTTTGGAATTAATTTGAAAAACATATGTTCTTTTTAAGTGTTTGCTATTATTCTAGGAAAAATAAATAATTTGTTGGATTTTGCAAAATTTGTAGATTTTTGCTCTTTTCTATTACTTAGTTGCTGACTGTAGGGTCATAACTGATTTTGGTGTATTTAATGCAAGTTTTTGCTTGATGTTGGATGAAAAACATATCCAATCCATTGAATTAATATAATACAATTGCAGGAAGTGAAGGCCAACCCTCTGAATTATGATGCCTGGTTTGATTACCTCAGATTGCTAGAAGCAGACGGCAATGTGGAACAGATTAGGGACACTTATGAGAGGGCCATAGCAAATATGCCACCTGCCAAGGTAACAATTCCATGCTGTGGCTTGTTTCTGCATTTAAACAGGTTCACATCTTCATAAACACACCAAGTAAGCATTCACATGTTCTAATCTTTTACAATACTGGGTGAGGATAAAATCCATAAGCATTAAATTATTTATTTAAAGAGTTAAATTAAGATAAGTTGACCTTTTTTGCAGTTTGTTATTTGGCTTTAAGAGTTGTTGTTTGTTATTTGGCTTTAAGAGTTGTTAGTTGTTATTTGGCTTTAAGAGTTGTTGTTTGTTATTTGGCTTTAAGAGCTATATTTCCCAAAATAGACCATGAGCCAATTATTGTGGAAAAGTATTATGAAAATGAATGACAGGGAAGTTTTTTATGAACTTGCTGCTAAAATGTAGTTTTCAACTGTGAATGAAATCCAATTACATCCTCATATTCTCCAGTACAAGACTTAGCCCCTTATATTTAGCCATCTTGGGATGTTTTGAGATCTAATCAAGTCTGATCCACTGTAAACAACAGCAATCAATAAGACAGCCAATCTGATAAAAGGTTCCATATATACTTACTGTAAAGAACATTTGCTCAAATCTGTCAACATCTGCTTCTGGTTGGACTGCAGTCTGAGATAACTGAATACAAAACAAACTGGATAGCAAAATCAGTGAAAAACAGTGTTTAATAAATATATTAAAGTATAATTTCAGAAATCCACTTAGTGTGTCCTGAAGGTGTATAAGTGCATTGATACAAAGTATAAAATGCTCCGCAAAAAGTAAACAAAGTATACAAACTTTACTCAATGTAGACTTAGTACATTTGTATCATCAAACTGTATCACAGTGATATTGTATGAAGTTGCCCATAATAATTACAACAATGTTTAATTTTTAAATCATGACAGTCATGGTATTTATTCAGTTTAAACTTTGTGAATGTGTTTATGCATATTTATTAATCTCTGATATAATCTTCTTAGTCCACATTACATTTAAAAGATGTGTGATCATAAAGGACAACAGTTTTCTGTACATGTACCTTTTCATGGTGTGTTTAATGGTTTTGTCAGTCTTAAATCTGTTTTGGGTATAGGTGTTATATCGGGGTGTGAAGAATTTATTTATATCTTACCTTGTAAATAATGAATAATATACATAACAGTGATATCAAGTTGTTTGGTTGCAAAGCAAAAGACTGATGGTATAATAATGATGAATCAAAAGTGCTAGAAGAAATACTGTGTGGTGTGTGTGTGTGTGTGTATATATATATATATATATATATATATATATATATATATATATATATATATATATATATATATATATATATATATATATATATATATATATACACACATACATACATACATACATACATACATACATACATACATACATGAAAAATGGCACTGGAGGAGATACATTGCTAGAAGAAATACTGTTTGTATTTGTGTGTGTGAATATATATATATATATATGTATATATATATATATATATATATATATATATATATATATATATATATATATATATATATATATATAGGAAAAACGGCACTGGAGGAGATATATTTACCTGTGGATTAACTACGCTTTATATGAGGAGCTAGGATTGGGAGACATGGATCGGACTAGGGATGTCTACAAGGCATGTCTTGAAGTGATTCCTCACAGCAAATTCACATTTGCAAAAATATGGCTTCTCTTTGCGCAGTTTGAGATTCGACAGAAAAACCTTCAGGCTGCTAGAAAAATATTGGTAAGGACTAGAGATTGGGAACTTTTATGCATGTTTTGTTTTACATCCCCTTTCCTCAACCATGAGTTAAATAGCAATTGCTGATGTTACATTTCAGTGAGGGATGTAGCTTGAATATATTCACTTTGCAGATGCAAAAATATAGAGTTTTTGTGAAATTTTAACTCCTAAATACCTTATTATTCATTTCTGTAATAGTAAAGGTTTCTTATGTTTTACACAAGTATGTCTACATCATCAGATTAATTGCAATTTAAAAGTTCATATTGAAGACCATTTGTACATAAGTCTATCTATCTGTCTGTCTGTCTGTCTATCTATCTATCGAGTCTTTAAACTTTCTATTGACAATATTATGCAAGAAATTCCTTCATGAACCAATCTTTCAAGCATCCTTGAAAGGCATTCTAGATGTTTCTTGCTTTTGAAAGGCAAGGCAGAGATCACTTTTCTACAATGGAAACTTCTAGTGGAAGTAAAGTATATTGAAACTCCCATATTTTTTGTAATTTACTGTATTTAAGTGAAACCATTAAACACAGGTGTGTGCGTGTCTGTCTGTTAGGAGTTCCTCCCTTATCTGCCATAGAACACATTTGTTATATAATATCATTGTTCATAGGAGGGACACCACATTCTTTGAAATACTTTTTTTTATAAATTATTGAAATTGTAATCACATAAAATTGTGGTGATCCATTATTGAAAATTGATGCAAGACTTTGGACAAATCTGCTTATTTATTATATTTATAGTTTATAGAAAATAATTTTAGGCTTTCTTCATTATTTCCACTTCTTGTTTGTTCAGGGCACAAGTATAGGAAAATGTCCCAAAAACAAGCTGTTCCGAAGTTACATAGAGCTAGAATTACAGCTGAGAGAGTTTGACAGGTGTCGCATTCTGTATGAGAAGTTCCTTGAATTTGGTCCAGAGAATTGTACTACATGGATGAAGGTAGCTTATTGCGATTTTGCCACTGCCTGTTTTACTTCTTGGTATGTTGCTTTTATGTTGTGTATTTGTCGGGAATTAAATAAGAATTGCTTGGTTTGGTGTTTTGCAGCAGAGCAACACATGATGTTTTTTTTGCAGCAAAACAATTCGAGTAAAATGCTTGAAGAGGGACATGCCATAGTAACTGTCAGACTTGTGATGATCTAATGGTAGGATTAAAACATGCACATGTATGGTTGAGTTACTCAGCTACAGAGGCTTCCTGAGAGTATTTCATTACTGTAGCATGCAAAGGCACTTACATTTGTAAGATCATGTATCACTGAAGATCTTGTTCATTAAGATATCAATTTTAAAGTATAATTATGAAAAAGATCTTTTATATTTTTGTCATAAACATAAATAATTTTGCATACACAACAATTTTATCATCTATCAATATATTTTTATAAAAATAAGTCTACTATGAAAGTAAGATAGTCTTAATGATAAGGCAGTCAGAAAGTTAAAAATTGATTAGTTTAATCAGCAACTTTGTTTTAGATAGGAGGGACTTCACCAGGTGAGAGGTATGACACGATAAACCTTTAGAAGACACTTATCCCTTGCAATTGTTAAGTATATGATTGTAATGATTATGTGCATGTTTACAGATATTGATTTATGGCATTAATTTTATTTTCCTGACCTTTAGGGGTCTGGTTCATTCAGCAACAAAAACAGAAATTAAGAAAGAAAAAAAAACCAACAACATAATTGGCTGAGAACCATACAGTAAAGACTTAGGACCTGTAATGTAAATCATTGAAGTGCTTATTTTTGTGCCCAAAACATTCTCTGTTGAGGAATATGGTGATGACTATCTCTTCATCCCAGATATTGAAGATTTTGCTTGCAACAAATACTGTATAAGGTAGTTAATGATTTCAATTTAAATTTATTTAGGTTATGAAGATTTAGATCGAATTTATCTTGTCAAATTTTGACTGAGCCATGGCCCCTGTTTGAAGAAACCATTAGCTTTTGCATCCCTAGGTGAGGTATCTTGTATACATTATTGACAGAGACACATATATGTTTTGGACATGTTCCTTTTATTCTGATTTTTTTTATAGATTTAGAAAATTTACAATACAAATTAATTCAGATTAAATATTTACTGCAAAACGTTTTTCATGGTTTTTTTGGGACCAATTCATAAAAAAGTTCTGAGCAAGTAATACAAATGACAATTTTAGAATCATGAAAATGTCACACAAAACAACTAAATTTTCTAAACGTTGTGTCAAAATCTTGAGTAGCATTTATTTATATTCAGTATGCTGAGTTGGAGACTATCTTGGGAGATGTTGACCGTGCCCGGGCCATCTTTGAGTTAGCCATTAACCAACCTAAGCTTGACATGCCAGAGGTGTTGTGGAAAGCATACATAGACTTCGAAAATGAACAGGAGGAATATGACAGAGTCCGAGCTCTTTATAGACATCTGCTTCAGAGGACACATCATGTTAAGGTTATTGTCTATACTTCATTACAAGAATGCAAGATATAGGTATCATGATCACAAGAATGCAAGACATAGGTATCACAATCACAAGAATGCAAGACATAGTTATCACAATCACAAGAATACAAGACATATGTATCACATTCACAAGAATGCAAAACATAGGTATCACAATCACAAGAATGCAAGACACAGGTATCACAATCACAAGAATGCAAGAGATAGGTATCACAATTACAAGAATGCAAGACGTGTATCATGATCACAAGAATGCAAGACATAGGTATCACAATCAGAAGAATGCAAGAAGGTATCACAATCACAAGAATGCAAGACAGGTATCACAATCATAAGAATGCAAGACATAGGTATCACAATCACAAAAATGCAAGATATAGGTATCACAATCACAAGAATGCAAGACATAGGTATCACAATCACAAGAATGCAAGACAGGTATCACAATCACAAGAATGCAAGACAGGTATCACAATCATAAGAATGCAAGACATAGGTATCACAATCACAAGAATGCAAGATATAGGTATCACAATCACAAGAATGCAAGATATAGGTATCACAATCACAAGAATGCAAGAGATAGGTATCACAATCACAAAAATGCAAGACATGGGTATCACAATTACAAGAATGCAAGACATAGGTATCACAATCACAAGAATGCAAGACATGGGTATCACAATTACAAGAATGCAAGACATAGGTATCACAATCACAAGAATGCAAAACATAGGTATCACAATCACAAGAATGCAAGACAGGTATCAGAATCACAAGAATGCAAGACAGGTATCACAAACATAAGAATGCAAGACATAGGTATCACAATCACAAAAATGCAAGATATAGGTATCACAATGACAAGAATGCAAGACATAGGTATCACAATCACAAGAATGCAAGACAGGTATCACAATCACAAGAATGCAAGACAGGTATCACAATCATAAGAATGCAAGACATAGGTATCACAATCACAAGAATGCAAGATATAGGTATCACAATCACAAGAATGCAAAACATAGGTATCACAATCACAAGAATGCAAGACATGGGTATCACAATCACAAGAATGCAAGACATAGGTATCACAATCACAAGAATGCAAGACAGGTATCACAATTACAAGAATGCAAGAGATAGGTATCACAATCACAAGAATGCAAGACAGGTATCACAATTACAAGAATGCAAGACGTGTATCACGATCACAAGAATGCAAGACATAGGTATCATGATCACAAGAATGCAAGACAGGTATCACAATCACAAGAATGCAAGACAGGTATCACAATCATAAGAATACAAGACAGGTATCACAATCACAAGAATGCAAGATATAGGTATCACAATCACAAGAATGCAAGACATAGATATCACAATCACAAGAATGCAAGACATGGGTATCACAGTTACAAGAATGCAAGACATAGGTATTACAATCACAATAATGCAAGAGATAGGTATCACAATCACAAGAATGCAAGATATAGAGGTATCGTGATCACAAGAATGCAAGACATAGGTATCATGATCACAAGAATGCAAGACATAGGTATCACAGTCACAAGAATGCAAGACATAGGTATCATGATCCAGCAGTTACAGCAATATAGACACAATATTAACATTCCTTGATCACGATTCTTAAAAGTCATATATCTTGTATTGTAATGCAATTTGCAGGGTTTGTACAGATATACCAGTGATGTAAATCTTGCATGTGTATTTAAATGCAATGATATGCACTGTACAAATACTCACACATGACCATCCATGTTTGCATCCATATATCTGTCAGAGATTTCAGTTCTTCAGGTACATTACACAATCCTAATACATCTGGAGTACAAATTCCATCCTCCCAAGCAAAGAATGGCATTCACGTTGTCTTTAAGCTTATTTTAGGACAAAATGTACTAAAATGTTATCTGTTTGCCAGACACAAGTCCACTGGAAGTTCTATGACAGACAACAATGCCATGCTCATGCTGTACTTCTTCTATTTCTTCTATATCAGTAATGGGATGCTTTCATTATTTCATCATGGAATGGGTCGAGTCCCTGCCCAGATGACCTCTTGTGTCTGCTCAATTCAGCAATGAATACTTTCATTGTGAAGTTCATGAGAAGACCTCCACTGATTACCCTCTGATCTCAGAAGTTTAAATTTTGCCTACCAAACAAAGTGATCAAGATTTTATGCAATGAAATCCAATTGTAGTAAATGGGAAGGTCTCCTCTGGCTCAATGGCTAATGGTGGGTAAATTAACACAGATGAATCTCCAGAAATCAAGACCTGCATTAAGGCTGGCCTCCTTTTAAGCAAGCAAAGTTTGGTTCCTCCAGTACTACCCCATGCATATCAAGATATTAGACTGTATTTTATAAATTTTATATTAATTTGATACAGTTATCTTCCTCAAGATTTTTGTGATTTTTACCATTTTCTTTTACTATTTAACTCTTTAGCAGGAAATAGTAACTCTCCTTGTAAAAAGGATGGTAAAGAAACAGCATGCCAGCAGTTTACTTCTGACTAGTTTTCTTGGCCAATAGCAAGCTCTGGTTTATCATACATCTAGGAATTGTCAATTAACACATTCAAGCACACATGTTCAGAAATGGAGATTCCAAATTAGCTTTTTATTCCATTCAGGAGCAGTATTTTGCAGTCAGCCCAGACATCAAAATGCTTACATATTCCCATTCACAGGTTTCTTGGACTCTGTGGCTGCTGAAAATGATAAATTTAGAGACCCTCCTGATTGACAAATATAAATAACAATGAAACTTTTGTGTGTAAAACCTTAATAATTTGTACCTATGAAAATTAATTCATGGTATATGTTGAATGACCTATATGCCAATATTTTCAGCAAAAGCCATTTTCATTGTTGTTCCTAATGAGGTGAATTAGTACTGATATTAAAATGAAGAAAGAATTCTGAAGATGAGCTGCAATAGCCCAAATGGCAAGTTTTGTAAAGTATTATTTATGTTTCTTTTACCTGCAGGTGTGGATTAGCTTTGCACAGTTTGAGAAGGGTGTGGATGAGGGTGAAATGAGCTTGAAGAGAGCCAGAAAGGTGTACCAGGAGGCTAACAAAGCACTTAAAAACTCACAGGAAAAGGAAGAAAGACTGATGCTGCTTGAATCTTGGCAGGCATATGAGGTACTTTCTTGTCCAGATATAAGAATTGTTATTATCTTATTTTTAAAAAAAAATAAAGATAACTTAATGTGTATGCGTCCAGCCTTTTATAAAAAAAAAAAAAGCATAGACATTTACATACATTCGCACATGTTTAACATACATACTGCTTGTAAGTCATTTCCAGCCACAACCTAAATAAATCTATCAGATAAGGTCTGTGCAGCTTGTTTGGAGTAATCTGTTGAACAAACAACAATAATCCTAATCTACCAGCATATATCCATCAGGTCTGTCAACAATTGCTAACTTAAAACTTTTTAAAAACCACTGAACCAATTTTAATAAAATGTTAGCAAAGGACATCATGACTTAAAAGGTTTTTTTGATAAATTTATATAAGTTATACTGATCCACTATTAAAGATAGCCACCATTGCCAAAAATATAAAATCATTAATGTTAACTAATTTTCAAATTCGCCTTTGTTTTTATGTGACAAGGGCACATACTCATTAACAAAAAAAGAGTGAAAGCCAACAAGCTTTGTACATTTTAACAAAACAATTAATTTCCCTAGACAACATTGTAAAAATTGGTAAATAGGACTTAGTTTGTGAATATAATCCAAATAAAATCCTAAGAATAAAAACACAAGTCCTGTCACTAATTAGTCCTATAAAAATCCAGGTTCGAGTCCTGACGATGTACAAATATAGAGGGTGATGATGTCAGATGAAGTCCAGTGTATAAATAACAATAATTCCTCACTTGAATCACAGTCTTTGTTTCCGAATAATTCCATAGTTAATTTCCTTGAATATCTTTCAGAATTTTTTTAAAGAAAGTCAACTTGTTGAGTGCCCAGGAAAATAAATTATTGAATATAAAAATCAGATGAAGAATAAAATATTCTGGCAACAAATTTAAAAACAACACCTTGTTCATTCAATGTTTTGAATGACTTTGCTCGAAAAAATATTAGAATGCGTATTTAATTCTTCTAAACCCTATTTCAAGTATCGCGAGATTTGTCATGTGATCACTTGCTACACTAGTTTTGTCACATCGACCAATATAGACCGACTTAAAAACCAATCATAAAAAATGTTGTTTACAAACATTGATCACGCGGTGAATGTATGTCCATGATGCTGACCAATCATTTTAACTTCCTGTTGATTTTGTTACCAAGGTAAGATAGACTCAAGGATTATTCGCACATATTACTAGTCTGTCTTGAGTAAATATCATTGTGATAAAAATATATCATACTACTAAAAGTAGAATCCTGAATCCAAGAAAAATATTCATTGCAATTAAATACAATGAAACAAAAATTAAATAAAGAGAATTTTAAATCTTACGCACAATCAATTTAATCACTTGTACATAACATAGGAAACAGACTTGTAAAGTGGTTCAGATTATTCCCCTTATGGATTTAATCTTTTAAGTTAGAATATGCTCCACTTCAAAGGCTGACAAAGGAAAGTGGCATGTTTTCTGGGACTGGTGCTAAGTTATTAGGATTTCCCTTTGTATACTTCAATTTTTCAACTGGCTATCAATTTTCCTGGCATTTGAGGAGAAAAGGTTATATTCTATTACTATCATGTGCTACTACTCCATGACCCCCTCCTTATTCAGGCATCATGGTATAAGTGATGTAGACCATGGCAAGGAAACATCAGACTTGGTAACCAACCTTGACCTGAATAGGTTCAAACCACTCAGCTTGTTTAATAATTGGAATCTTGCATGAGTTTTAACATGATTCAACTATGGTTAGATTGAAGCTTTAGCCTCACTGAAGTTGCTATCTTACAAAATATGCTGTTTTGATAGTACTAGATTTGGCATGGAGGGTGAGCAAGTTGTATACCTCTCATGGACCAGATTTATCTCCAGTTCAGATTAGATTGGTCCTAATGATGCAATCAGGTTTTATAGATAAGAACTTGTTACAACCTTCAGGCAACCTGATGTTGGTCAATCACTATCCTCAGTTGATACATTGAGAGTTGTAGCAATATAGTAATTGGTCATTGCTCTTGAGCACTATGTGCAATCCATGAAAAAAGGTCTGATGCCATGTAACAATACCCATTTCTTTCAGTGAAATCTGGAAAAGAGGATTTAGTCCCTCAGGCTTTAGTGTGATTGAAGTGAGTGACTATATGTAGTTAGAAAGGTTAAAGATTTTCCAGGAGGGGTGGATTTAAGAGGTAGAAGTGTTATTTCCAAATGTGAATGTGATCAAGTATGTAATCTCAGAGAAACATAATTTACTGAAAAATATACTATCTCATAAATGTAGCTCAGAGTTTAAATAAAAAAATTCAGTTATGTCTAGTAGAATAAAGATCAAAATCCTATAGTTTTCGGGATTTATTTTCACTTAATTCCTCTACCAGAATTCTACATTTCCGTGACAAGGATATGCTCTGAATATTTTAGGTTTCTAGAGTTTGAGTTTTGTACTAAAAAATATCAAGAATATGGGTCCTAGTTGGCTGTGCATTTTTATTTTATCAATTTTATCTTTTTCACAGTCTGAATTGGGTGATGAAGAATCACAACAAAAAGTTCAGAATCTGATGCCACAAAAAGTCAAAAAGAGGCGGAAGGTGCAGACAGAAGATGGGGTAAGAGCATACTGTTTTGGAATTGCTATTAGTAGAGGTGAAATTTGCTACATTTAGTTACATACTGTGTTCACTTGCTTACAAAACCTAGCCCACTAAAATCTGCACAGACACAAATCTGCCATCACATTATGTTTCAACAGATTTGGACATATGCAGTTTGTTAGGAATAATAAGCAGAACTTACTGTACAATTTATAAATAGTTCCATTAGTTTAGCATTGTTCTACTGGTCGTTATCCAATGGTATTGACTAAATGATTAAAAATATTTACTGCTTTCTTGTATGGTAAACACATGCCTACATTTGTTGAATTACTTCTGACTGTGGATAAATAAATGGCAAGAGGAAGGTAGGATGTGATGGCCACCAGCAGCCTACAGTGACTATAGCTCTTTCCACCCAACACCAGTTCTGGAGAATCAGTATATCTAGTGCTGATTCATAGAAAAATATATAAAACAAAAAGTCTTAATACATCCAAAGATTTAAATTTCAAGGAGAAAAAAATCCATCTAAATAAGAGTTATAAATTTTTGACAATGGATGGCTATTGAATGCTAGTTGCAGCATAGGAAAGAGACCTTTGATACAGTGCATCAGTCTGCAGCTTCTCTTTTACATACTCTTAATAGCATTTTTGTTTCCTATACTAGGAAATTAATGAAAGACAATCAACTTTGCCATGAATCTGGTGTCCTTTTTTGAGATATTATCCAAGAACAATGGGCCACAATTTTCTGGCATCGAACATTATGCACACCACACTTTCAGCTTTTTTTAATACCAGCTACTGTGATAGTAGCATTTAAACAATCACAAAAAATGTTACATGGAATATTTCAGGCTTACTTCTTTCCAATTGTATCATGAATTTGGATGGATGTATTGCATTATTTTTCCTAATATCAAATATTTCCATTTGTTTTTTTTGGCTACATGATTCTCCATCCTTTTTCTTTCATAACCTGCTGAATGATAATCACCTCATGTACACATATGATTCCATAGCCGTAAAGTAGCATGTGTTAGTGCACATAGTTCAGGTTTCATTCATAAAATGAATCTAATGTCCATTGTTCTGTAAAATGGTGAAATTTTTTTTGTTTTAATTTTGTTATTCCTGTTACATAAAAGGATGATTAATCTGCTTGTTTTTAAGTATGTAATAAAAGGTTATTGATTGAGTATTAAAAATATTGGGCCCTTATTCATATGGTGTAATTGATTGAGTATTAAAAATATTGGGCCCTTATTCATATGGTGTAATTGATTATTAAAAATATTGGGCCCTTATTCATATGGTGTAATTGATTGAGTATTAAAAATATTGGGCCCTTATTCATATGGTGTAATTGATTGAGTATTAAAAATATTGGGCCCTTATTCATATGGTGTAGAGCACCTTATCAATCTCAGGCATCATGAACCACATGATCTTGGGCCCAATATTTTAAAATACTGTGTTAATAATCATACAAACAACACAGACATATCTGCTGGCAGGTTATGTGATTGCAATTTAAGGTCTGTGTTGTTTGCAGTTGGACCTGACATACAGGCAAGTAGAGACAGTAGCATGCTACACAACCCACATAGGACACATTTTGTATCATGCTAGACAACCCATATAGGACACATTTGGTATCGTGCTACACAACCCACATAGGACACATTTTGTATCATGCTACACAACCCACATAAGACACATTTTGTACCATGCTACACAACCCACATAGGACACATTTTATATCATGCTACACAACCCACAAAGGACACATTTTGTACCATGCTACACAACCCACATAGGACACATTTTGTATCATGCTAGACAACCCATATAGGACACATTTTGTATCATGCTACACAACCCACATAGGACACATTTTGTATCATGCTACACAACCCACATAGGATGCACTTTGTTCCATGCTACACAACCCACATAGGACACATTTTGTACCATGCTACAAAACCCATATAGGACACATTTTGTATCATGCTATACAACCCATATAGGACACATTTTGTATCATATTACACAAGCCATATAGGACACATTTTGTACCATGCTACACAACCCACATAGGACACATTTTGTACCATGCTACACAACCCACATAGGACACATTTTGTATCATGCTAGACAACTCATATAGGACACATTTTTTATCATGCTACACAACCCACATAGGACACATTTTGTATCATGTTACACAACCCACATAGGACACATTTTGTATCATGCTACACAACCCACATAGGACACATTTTGTATCATGCTACACAACCCACATAGGACACATTTTGTACCATGCTACACAACCCACATAGGACACATTTTGTATCATGCTAGACAACCCATATAGGACACATTTTGTATCATGCTACACAACCCACATAGGACACATTTTGCATCATGCTACACAAGCCATATAGGACACATTTTGTACCATGCTACACAACCCACATAGGACACATTTTGTACCATGCTTCACAACCCATATAGGACACATTTTGTATCATGCTACACAACCCATATAGGACACATTTTGTACCATGCTACACAACCCATATAGGACACATTTTGTATCATGCTAGACAACCCATATAGGACACATTTTGTACCATGCTACACAACCTATATAGAGCACATTTTGTATCATGCTAGACAACCCATATAGGACACATTTTGTATCATGCTACACAACCCACATAGGACACATTTTGTACCATGCTACACAACCCATATAGGACACATTTTGTATCATGCTACACAACCCATATAGGACACATTTTGTATCATGCTACACAATCCACATAGGACATATTTTGTATCATGCTACACAACCCACATAGGACGCATTTTGTATCATGCTACACAACCCACATAGACATATTTTGTATCATGCTACACAACCCACATAGGATGCATTTTGTACCATGCTACACAACCCACATTCGACACATTTTGTTCCATGCTACAAAACCCATATAGGACACATTTTGTATCATGCTATACAACCCACATAGGACGCATTTTGTATCATGCTACACAAGCCACATAGGACACATTTTGTACCATGCTACACAAGCCATATAGGACACATTGTGATGCATCTCATTATATTACTATTAATACTATTGTAGTCCATTGTTTGATTTTCTTTATTAGCAAACATAAGTTGAAAGCCTATTCTAAAATTAACATGTATCATTATGTATTATATAAATGATAGTCTCTTGTACAAATATACTTTAATTGTTTCTGTCATATAGTGTTTTATTAATACTGTAGTGACTTACCAGTATTGGCATACATACTACCTCAAAACCTCCATTTGAGCTCCAATGACTGTACACCAGAGGAGTTTATGCAATGGCTTGTTGTCCAGATTATATCCATCATCTAACTTTGCACAATATTTTTATCACTACTCCTCCTAAAGTACATGTACTGGAAGAATAACCATGAAACACTAGACAAACATTCATCCCAAGGTTTAGTTGGTCCTAAATGATCATGGTGTGACATCTTGAAAATATCACTACTCCATCTGAACATCATTTTTTTTCATTAAACAACTTCTTGTGATGTTCATTTGGTCCTAAATGAATGCTGATCAAATATCCAACATAGCAACAATATGGCAATCTGGAAAATTGTATTGCTTCTGCTCCTGAACAGTTGCACACAGTTTTATTATTTTTTATGAAATCTGGTTGCTATAAATTAAAATGGTACTAATCTGACATCTACAGTGGCTATCTAGAAACTTCTGTTATTGCTGAATGGATGGTTATCTCTACATGGGGATTTTACTTAATGACTTCTGATAATGAATAGTTGGTGAAACAATACCCCTCTGACACCACAGTGGTTTTATTGATATTCTTGAAATGGAAGGTCATCTTGGCATGTGACTTTTACTTTAATACTTCTTATGATATCTATGTAGTCCTATATGGTTGTCATGATTTTCTTGATAATCATGCACTTTTTTGAGAATCTTGTTGGTACAATTATGCAGATACTGTTTGACAGGCAAATGAAAATTGGTATGTATATGTAGATGACATGATTAGACACTGTTTGACAGGCAAATGAAAATTGGTATGCATATGTAGATGACATGATTAGACAATATTTGACAGGCAAATGAAAATTGGTATTCATATGTAGATGACATTATTAAACACTGTTTGACAAGGAAATTTAAAATGATATGTGCATGTAGATGACACAAATACTGTTTTGACAGGCAAATAAATATGTTGGGGTTTGCTGTTGCTATATTTGCAGTGGGAGCAAATTTGTTGCACAAACACAGCAGACATATAAAGAACAGTTTTAAATTAAATAAAACTTATAGGACAAATGCATTCTTTATTTTTTTGTGTTATTGTATAATTTTATACAAATGGTGCAGAAATTAATTTCAGTTTCACTAATTTCCTTACCTGACATGCTTTACAAGAAATTAATTATAACACTGTTGTCCACAGGCTGATGCTGGTTGGGAGGAGTACTATGACTACATATTCCCTGATGAGGAAGCTGCACAGCCCAACCTCAAACTTCTGGCCATGGCTAAGAAATGGAAACTGCAACAACAAGATCAGGCTGAGGAAGAACAAGAATCTTGACACATGTTGGACTTTTGTTATCATAACATTTGTGTACTTCTTTCTTAAGTAGCATGCCACAAGGGGTCTTCAGAAAGATATGCAGTTAAATTAACTTTAATTTGCTGACAGTCGTACAAATTCCCATGTTGGCAGTCTGGAGTAAGCAAAAGCAATGACCAGTGTCATGGCATGGCCAGAATATGTAGAGTAAGAATAATAAGGGGAGGTAATAGAGTCCTGACAAATACTTTCCTTTAGCATCATACTTAGTGTATGCCAGAAATGTTGCAATTCTAAAATACATATCAGAAATATAAATTTGTAAGTGGCTATATGACATTTCCTATTTCCAAATCTGTATCACAATGCTGATAAGACAACACAAGAAATAAAAGAATTTATGGCAAAGAGAGGGAATGTCTTGATTTGGTTCTTTATAATATCCACATCCAAGTGAATAAACTTAATAGATTTTGCAGGTGAGGTTGATTTTTTTTCATAATGGACCAATTTTTTAAAAAGTATCTTCATTTGTAATATGTGACTAAGGTATGAAAATCTTTTAAAACAAAGGCCATTTTGTGACACTTAGGTACAGTGATCAATGTTCAGTGGTGATATATGGCATTTTTATGCCCAAACTACTTGCATCTTCATTTGATTTTGTTTATCCACTTTCAAGAATATTAACTGGAATGGTTTTGAAAATGAGGCTGATTTTGTTTTCATACTGGACAACCAATCTTTTTCTTTTTTTTAAGTTTTGTTTTGTTATGGCTAAGAACAAGGTTAGATAAGGCCAATTTTGGTCTCCAATCAGATTCCAGTGAAGCTCCCAGTATATGTTTTTAATTCTTATCAATTAAAAAACATTGGATTATAAACAGTATGGCAAACATGTCCCTATTAAGCTAAGTGCTGAAAAGAGATGCAACTGAAATTTTGCATATGAACACAGTATGCCTAATAGTTAGTAATAGTATTTAGAAATGTGTATATATGCAACACATACATCAAAATCAAGTTAAAAAATACAGAAAAAAAGTATGCACAAGACATTCAAAATGTAGCAACCAAACACTAGCAGAAGTACTAATGATATACCCCAAAAAGAACTGTCATTTACCTCATTTTTCTAGCTAGGCTCATTCACATAGCTTTTCTCTCTCTCTCTCTCCCTCACATATATTCTTCGTCCAATATGGACAGAAATATGTGTATGATACCCCAAATTAACATATAGACATAGATCTCTGATGATATATAAACACAATACCCTCTTAACAGAGAAAGTGCATAAGGCATTATGACCAAAAATTTATATGCACAAATTTCATGTGACAATTACCCTTGCCCACTATGGCTTGTATAGCAGTTTTGTGTTGACATTATGAAGAATAGCAAAAATTATCTTTTTAAATTCAATTTCATTTAACACCCCTTTATGACTTTGGGACCCACAATTTCATTTTTTCCTTTTCTGGCGGAAAGGCATGCTTGCTTAGTTGGTAGAGCATCAGATTCATAATCTTAAGGTTGTGGATGTGATACGTTTCCAAGCCACAGCTTCCACTTCTTGGCATGATATAGCCATCAGTGTCTATAAACTGTTCAAACCCCATCCACACCTACATCCACCCTGGTATTTTTGACAACATTAATTTGTAAGCCAACAGTAGAAATTGCAGTATTTTAAAGTAAAATAAATACACATCCAATTATTTTTAAACTCCCAATTCAAACCTTTGGATATATAAAATTTCAGTTATTCATAAGAAACATGTAACAAATGGAAAGTAAGGTAGAAAAAAAATAATTGGTGTGAACAGAACACACATTAATTACAGAAGGCAAAAGGAATAAGAAACTTATTTATATTCAAAAGAAAGCAAAAGAAAAAAATAAAAAACCTACAACTGGGCTTTATTAGCTACTGTCGGATTTATTAATACACAAAAATGAACTATTTTACCTTTAATCCATCTGTTTACATCAACTAAGTGAGGACAATATATATAAATAATGAAACTGCTTGTTTAGGTTCCTTTGAATAGTGCTAAGTAGATAGAACAAAGCTTTGATTATCAACTTTGTTTTCTTTTTATAATGAAGAAAAAAAACGATTTTAATTAGCATCATCATGCTAAAAGTAAACACATTGTACAACAATCCTGTTCTTCAATAAATATTTATTTTAAATGGCTGCAATCAGTAATTCATGTCTATAATGCAGGGTCAGTTTATTAGCAATTGCTGTAGCAGGCTTATTGGTGAGTCATTGACCTGAAAATGTCCCAATGACATGCTAGATTAAAACAAGACTTGCACTGTGGCACAGATTAGGGCTGGTAATGACTGATCTGAAGTCTTTGCACTTCAATTAAGTGTCATTGATTAAGGTAAATTGTTTGCAAATGAATGCTTGTAGTTAACAATTGTTATCTGATCATGATTGATGCTACATAGCCAAGTGTTTTTCCTCTTTTCTAACTCAAATATATGGGCTTTAAAAGCCAGGCCTTGTAACCTTGTTTGCCAATGAAGACCAAAAACAGTATTCTAAAAGTCAGATTCACAGAATTGATTTTCAAAGGAGACAGTGAATTTCATATGTGTTAAGTCAAATTTCAAGATATCAGAATGACCACATAAGCAAATTAGTCTGATCAAAGAGTATGAATCAAAATCTGAAGTGGGAAAAATTTGGGCATAGGAAAATCTATTGTTGCAGACATTTTGATGTAAAGGAATTCAACAAGAATTAATTTTAAACCAAGAATGAAACACAGACATGTTTCAACAGTACCTACAGATTTGAGAAACTGAATGAGATGTATTTTTTTCAAGTCTTTTAACACCTCCCTAAACTGAAAACTTCTAAAAACTGAAATTAAATTTGGTGGAAATGGTTTATGGGTTTGCAGGCTTTCACTGTTGAATTTAACTTTTTACATTTTTTTTATTGTTCTGGTCTTGGACCTTTAAATCAACATTTCTGGTTATGGGCATACATGCTTTTTTCCAAAAAGAAGAAATAACATTTGACACTGGCTAGATGGTGGGAGAGTTTGTGTAGATGTTTTAAGTTCGAAACACTATATCCTGCAGATAGTACTTAATTATTTTTTTATCATTTGCCATCCAGACTTCTTTGAAACAGCTATAACACAGAATCCACCAATTCTTAATGTTAGTTTATAACATGATTCATCCATTATTATAATTTTACAGACATTATATGTCAAATCATTAACATCATCTGTATCAAGTGCATACATTTTGTCAGATTATTGTAAATAATACAAATTATTTGACATAGTATTGGTCAATGGTCATTTTCTCTCCACATGTACATTCTTCCAAGGAGAATAAAATATAATGAAAATAGAAATAGGTTTGCAGTGCTTTGATATTTGTTTGTCCTGGTAATTACATGAAATTACTTAATATAGTTGTACATCTTTCCTCTTTAAAATGTGAGTGATGAGGTCCATAAATATTGACCACAGCATACACAAAGGTCCGAGTTAGTGAGGGAGACTAAGATTTTGCTTAATGGTAGGAGAGGTACTAGCAACATTCATTAGTACACACAAATTATAATCTGCATTGCCCAACACAAATATTCTTCTCATGGAGGTTAATACTTATGGATATTAGATCTGAAGTAGTCAATTAAAGTAAAAAATAAAATGATGACAGTCTTTTAGTGTAGTTCAAGTTGGTATGCAGTACTCACAAATTTGTGTAGCAGTAACGTTGGAGTTACTTCTCTTTGTATCCACTAAAAACAACTACTAAAAACATAAACAGTTTTGTCACTGATGTAGGTAAATGGGATTTTCATTGCTATCATTGATGATGTAGGTAAATAGGATTTTCATGACTATGGATAACCATGATGTAGGTAAATGGGATTTTCATGACTGGTTGACCCTGATATAGGTAAATGGGATTATTGTGGCTATCATTGATGATGTAGGTAAATGGGATTTTCAAGGTTATGGATAATTATGATGTATGTAAATGGTTTTTCACAGGACAGGTGAACATTACTTATACTAGATGTTAATGATTAAATAAGATCTGATACCTGCCCCGTAGTCAACCATGCATAATAATCGACATAATGCTGTAAGCACTAGTAGGAATGGCAAATGCCAGATGTTAAGTACACTGTAAGAGATATGTATACATTTTGACACAGCTTAAGAGATTGTAAAACAGAACCATGCATAATAATAAACATAATGCTGTAAGCACTAGTAGGAATGGCAAATGCCAGATGTTAAGTACACTGTAAGAGATATGTATACATTTTGACACAGCTTAAGAGATTGTAAAACAGAAAACGAAAATAAATCAAAACCTTATCTTTAAGGAAAATAATCATTGTTTTCTTTGGTGTGCATTCTTAGATCAAAACATGATTATAATCCTTTTGTATCATACTGAGCAATCTTTTACAATTCTATGCAATTGCATCATTTGGCTCAAACATTTCTCTATCAAATACAATCCCCAATCATACTGATGTTATCAAATAAACTCCATTTCTCATACATACATTACCCACTCACACATACTAAAAGGTGAAGATCCACCAGAGTGCGTTCCTTGCAATGTACCATTTACTGTTAAACACTTTATGACCACGTGTTCCGACCTGCAACCTACGCGTGATAAATACTATAATGTACACGACATGCAGGAACTTTTTGATACTATTCAAATCACTAGTATTTTAAATTTCCTAAAGGAAGCAAATCTTTATTTTAAACTGTAACTGTATGATCTTACCTAAACTAATTTTTAACTAATGCAAATACCAACTATTATTTACATCTTTTCATCAAGATACATCATTTACATTTCCCGTTGATCGGGAACCAATATCTTTAACTGTTACCAACATTTACCATTTTATATTTAACTACTATGGATTTTTTACTATATCGCTGGTAGATATTGAACCTTTCTTTTTACAAATATGACCTACTGTATGGCGCTAAATAGCCTAAAAGTGCTGGTGCGCCTTTAAAATTAAATCAATCAATCAATCAAACTCCATTTCTCAAATCCAGTACTGCCAAAAATAAAAACTATTGTATTTCCAGTCTATATACCATATAGACAATCAGAAAATACTCTTAATATGGCATAGAGGTATATCAGTCAAATTTAACCATTGTTATTGAAAAAAAAATCTTAATATAACCTCTAAAACTGGAGGACTTTCAAGTTTGTACAATTGATACTGTTCTTCCATCAAATGTGTCTACAGTTCATTACTTAACTTAAAAATGACTCATAATAACTTCACAAAAACAGAATTTCAACAAATGGTACAGAATTTTTAATGAAGGATTTTTAAGTTTATAAAAGCAATGCTCATCTACCATCAGATACTAGTCTTGTTATGAAAATTATAACAGCCTTTAATAAGTTAGTTTCAAAAACCACTGAACATGTGCTATCAAATTCGACAAACAGTGCCTTTTAGATTGAATGACTATTAGTAAAAGGATAAAACCATTTGTAGAACTTGATTTTAAAAAACTGCTGTATATAATTTAATTAGCTCTGACATGATGTGTCCTGGCACAATAGCTTTTCAATCTTGGACAGAATGTGCAATCATTTAGGGATGAACATAAAACACTAAAGGAACACTGATACAATTGTTTTTATAAAGTAATATGCAGCAATTTTTTGTTCATTTATGTAAAAGAAGTCAATGGTCTACTTTCATTTCATGCTGTAAAAAAGGTTGGACAGCACTGATATATACTTTCAATAGTATTGGAAGAAACTTAATCAGAAAGCATCCACTGATTCAAATTTCTTAATCAACTGCTCTCATGTCTGACTATTAGGCACTTATAAACAAAAAAAAAACGTTTTAACTTGTGAGAAAAAGTACAACACAAAGTACAATGATTTCTCACAAAGAATGGTCCATATTTGAGAAGGCAGTCGTGAAATTTTGGAACGTTCACAAAGCAGCTTGATTTAATTAATTTATTTCTTTAAAGGGCATAAGCATAAATGATTTTGTGTGAAGATTAACATTCTGATGCAATTTTATTGAAGAACTAATTCTGCAAACTTTCCAAACAAGTATGTTCAACATAAAGTATTTGTGGGATAATAAAAACAGCATTTTCTACATTTATACATGATCTGAACAAGATTTTTTAAATGTTCTTTTATATTTATTGCAATGTTCTGGTTTGTTTCTGCTGTTTATTTCTTCCTGACTGTACCAGTTGCAACCATGCAAGCACCAACATTTATATTCAGTCCAAGTCAGTACAAAAGTGGGGGGGGCAGAGTGGTATAAAGTGCTCACCATTATGGGTCACTGCCATCTCACCTCTCTCTACATGGGTTCGAGTCTTAATCTCGGCTAATGTGGATATGTAAGAAAGCTTGCCAGTAGCTTCTCATGGGTCTGTGATTCTTTCTGGGGTCTTCCTCCACCATTTATACTGGGTTTTATTTCCTATATCCATCATTTACAGGAAATATAGCCTTTCATTACCCATCTTCCACAATTGGATTTCAGCAGCTACACTTAGGAATTTTGGATGTTAACCGTGTTTTCTCACACCTTGATTTTGAAGAGACATTTCAGTAATCCTTAACATTGCAGGAGTTTTGGCCCCTGAATTCTCAGTCTCCTAACTTTGGTTTCACAACAGAAGTTCCTTTATTTAAACACTGCCAAGCTAAATGTAATGAGTGGGGTAAATTATGGTGCGTAAAATGCAAAAAACTCTAGTTACTTCTTTGTACTCTATGAAACATTTACTAAATGTGAAGATTTTAAACTACTATATCTAATGACGTAAAATCATATCTGAGAGGAAATACAGTTGAGGTATTATTTACATATAACTGATGCTGACCCCATGCATATTCTGTTAGATATGATTAATACCAAATCCTGCAATTTATTTTCTTACAAACAATATAGCGTGTATAATACTAGATGCCAATAATCAATGTATTATGAATACTGATGGTCTGGAGGGTTGAAGTGATTATTTTTTTTACACAAGATCTTATTAAAGAAGATAACCTCAAAGACCTCATTGTCCATTTTACTGTCATAAAGGTACTACTCTAATGAATCTTAATAATAATTTTTAAATTGTTTCATTTGAGAAACTGTAGACCACTCAGGTGACCTAATCGTTAGAGTGTCCGCCTTGAATGCAGGAGGTTGTGGGTTCGAACCCTGGTTGAGCCATACCAAAGACCTATAAAAGTGATACAAACAGCTGCCTCGCTATGAGCTCAGCATTATGAAGTTAGTGTTAGGACTAGGCGGCCTGGAGTCAGAATAATGTGACTGGGTGGGACATCATGCTATATATCTGTCTGGCATGATGCTACATATAAACTGCCACACTGCAGAGATCGTGGTGATATGACTGCAAAATTGTTAAAACTACATTAAAAACACACACACACTTCTATTATTTCAATTATTACTGCCATCAGTGGGAACAATATCCAAGGGAGATAACTACTATCAAGTTGGCTCATCTTCCTATCTTTGAGATGCATCCCATGACATGAAAGAACAGAGTCCCCAGATCTCTTTACTAATTTAAGTAACACCCTAAAATGTTGTACTATTTTAGTAATATAGATTATAGTGGATAATAATAAATGGATAACATGCCATTAACATGGAGAAACTGAAATCCCTGCAAGCCAAAATCTGACCAGCACTACCCATATAAATTGGGCAAATATATCTCGCTTGTGCAGCCAAAGAATACATTTTTAAAAAATTAGTTGCTGTATAAACAGGCTAAAAATAGAGCAATAAACAGGAATGATACCTGCTGACATAGTTCAGCAAGGGGCAAATGTGAGTAATTGGTTTAGAAAGTTTAGTCTCAATATTCCACTTGTACATACCAAATTTTATCCTAAATTAGTTCATAAATAATGGGCCTTGTAAAAACAACACTTGTTCATTAAATGATAGGTACATTGCCACAAGTACATTTAAAAGTAATGTCTTGCATTCTTGGCTTTGTTAACTAATCTCAAAATGTTAGAACCTAAATATAGTTTGCATTATCTCACTTCAAAGAAATAGCTGAAGTATCTGTATAATAATAAATCTGATGTTATATAAAATTTAAAATACTTTTTCTTAATGTATTGATCAGCCATAGTATGTGATGGCATATTAGGGTCTATGGTGTTTGTTCTACTGATTACTCTTTACAAACTGCATAAACCCAGACCTGCAAGCACATTATGCAATGGCACATTTGGGTCTATGCAGTTAGCAATTTGACCAAACGTATAAGTGAGTATATACTGGTATGATAGGTTAATGTACAATAAAGAAAATTGGATCAGAGGACAGAATATAGTCCAACTCAAAATATATAATGCATGTTGGTGTGATTTTGCATTCTGTTATTTGAATTGAATTATGCTCTCCTTTTCTCAGTATGCTTTCTGCAATATTTTAATTTCAAGTAGAAACTTTGTTGTCCGTTTATTATAAACACATTTTGTCCTCATATACAAATTATCATATTCATATGCAGTGTATTTCGGCCACTTGACTTAAGAGCACTTTAGAAGCTATACATGGTAATGAATTTTAACTGACTGGAGTAGTTAGATTACAGTATTAATACAAATGCTTAATCAACTACTCTTAAATAAAAATTATTTTTTTCATGATTCACAATAAAATAGCTGAAAAAAAAATTTAAACTTCTTTGACACAACCGCTGAAACATGTACCTATGAGCAAATGCATGTCTTAATATTGTTGGCTTCAATTTCATTGTTGCCAATCAAACAGTACCATAACTATTTATAGATAACACTGAAGTATTAACGTCAGCATAGGAATTAACTAAATCCTTATTTCCAACATGTGAGTACATCTATTTTTAGAAAGAGGGCTTTTTTAATGAGACCAATCCAGTGACAAGATCGCAAATTTATGGTTTTATTAGCTGTCTAGGTAATTTAATAACATCAGGTATTGGTTAAATATTATTTGTTCCAGTACTTTGTCCAGTATTGTCACAAAAATGAGTGAAAACAACTTTGACCTTACAGCACTTCTTAATTTCCACTACAAAGCATTGTCCCATGTTTGGCACAATGCTTTGTAGTGGCCTATTCTTCAAACAGCATAAATTGCATTTTTATGCTAAATCTTCAATAACATAATATTTAGTCTTTGTTTTATATGAATGGAATAATTTCCTTAATATATTTCCCATATATTTATGAAAACAGACAATCTAACAGTGCTACTTCCAAAAAAAGTTATATCTGCCATTATTTCTCCCCGACTGGTTCACTTGCAGTTTCAAACTGATTTAATGAAGAAAATAATGTTAAAATCTTTACATCACCGTGCCTATTCTTCAAACAGAACTTGGTATTTACATACTATTATTAAGTATGAAAACACAAGTTTGTATTTTTTTAATCATCAAATTATAACTTGCAGAAATGGGCCAATGACAGTTGTTATTACCAGAGATATATATTGATATATTGTTGATATGTTCCAGTGACCACTTAAAACGGAGAAATCACTAGTAATAGGATGGTGACTGGAACTGCTCTGCAAGCCTAAGTGGTTAGAGCATTCGCCTCAGAAGCTGCAGGTTTGAACCCCAGGTGAATCATACCAAAGACTTAAAAAAAATGGTACAAGCAACTGCTTTGTATGTGCTCGGCATACAGAGGTGTTAGCCTGATGTCAGGATAATGCAACTGGGTGGGATATGATGCCACACGTTTGAGCCATGCTAGACATTACTATAAACTGTCATACTGCACACACTGTAGTAATATGACCAAAAAATTGTTAAAGCTACATCAAAATTCCAAACAGGACTCTTTATATAGGAAATTTGGGGGGAAGAGTAATATCAGAATGGCCATTGTGAACAGGTGACTGATATGTATAAGAACAAATTAGATCATGATTGACTATCTTCTACAAATATAAGGTTTATTATTGTTTGACTAAATCTTGGAGATAATATTTATCTAGCAGCAACAAAAATCAGCAAGACCGGAGTTTTGTTGTTGTTGTTGTTGGGCTTAATGCCATTTTTCAGCACACGATAGGCTATTCATGGCGGCCAGTATTAATGGTGGAGGAAGAAACTGGGAAATCACCGGAAAGAACCACCGACCCACGAGAAGCTACTGGCAAGCTTTCTCACATATCCACATTAGCCGAATGCTAGACTTGAAACCACGCAGACAGAGGTGAGATGGCAGTGATCCGTAACGGACAGCGCTTTAGACCACTCGGCCACTCAGGGCCCCCTGGAGTTTTGAAAAACCCTCTGTACTTGCTTACAAGTCATGTTCAATTGCAAATTGCACAGACTAAAATCTGCCATCACATAATGTATCAGCAAATCTGGGTAGGTGCAGTGTTTTAAGTGTAACCAGTATACTAAAAAGCACAGACACTGATCTGCGAGATCAGGGTCTGTGCTGTATGCAGTTGGACCCAACTTAACACAAGTTTGAATGGGAGCCCCTTCCATTTATATCATTTAATTCAAATATAACCAATTAGAAAAATCTAATAATGAAAAGATGTTATAATCCATAGTTGTGAGATATCAGCCTATTTTTTAGATTGGAAGAGATTACTAATTTGTGTAAGTTTGCAGAAAATAGATACAGGAAAAACAAAGCGTAACAAAAGAATGATGTACATACTTGTAATTTTAAAAAAAAAGCTTTTCAGTGTTTCCAAACCATATACATTGTCTGTTAAAATTTTTTGACAGCTGAAGTCTTCATTTTTCATCATTTTCTCACAACCCATCTTTTCCCCTACTGTGCGCTATTCCCAATATCCTTTGGGAAATAACAGGTTGTGATTCACTGAGTGATTTTGTTTTAATGTCAATTCTAGTATCATGCTGCAGCTTATTTTCATCCTGTTTAGAATCAAGTATCTTTTCTGTGTCTGGACAAGCACCTAGAATTGTACACTGTGGCATGATGTCCTCTAATAATAAAGCTACAAACTCAGGATTCTGGACTTTTGGAAGGTTTGCCATTCGAAGACATTTCAGGTTACTGGAAAAGATAATAGTATCATTGGTAAAATAAAGAAAATTTTCTTCATTTTGTGCAAAACATACTTCAATGATAAACTGCATCAGATTAAACATAAATACAAAGAGTTTCATCCCATTATGTCCTTAATATACAAAAAAATAAAACTTTTGTTTGTTACTACATTACCACTCATGAACTATTCAATTCCTAAAAACAAATAATAGATAAATGAAGTGTCCAAAGCAATTTATGGATAAATTAAATAATCCCTGTATAATGTAATTTAGTCATGCATATTCAATAAAAATATTGTGTCTAGGCTCAAATAAAAGTAACAAGAAAATGGTGAATACAGCAAGTGTTGTAAAATTTAACAAATAATTTATTTCCCTAAAAAAAAACATTCAATAAAAATGAGAAAAATGACTTATGATTTATTAATCAAATCCAAAAAAATTAATATAAGAATTAAAAAAAAACATGTCCTATCAATCAAAAGTCCTAAATGAATCACAGATTGAATCCCAATGAAAATCAAGATGAAAGGCGATATCTTCAATAACCTTCAACGTGTTGCAGTGTCAACAGTTACTTGTTGAATCACAAAAATAATATTCAAATTTAGAAGTTCTGAATAATTTTCAATAAATGCCTTTGTCCAAGAATTTCTGTATGAGCACTAGTATTTTCCTGTGAACGAATCAATACTTCCCCCCAAAAAAAATTCTACTCAAACTGGTCACAAAACACCTTTAAATGTTGATGATTTTAAAGCTCAAGTAGCTGCTTCTTATGAAGAAAAAGAGTTATGCAGTAAGCTTATCCCATATGAGGGTCATGTGGTCATTTTCCCAAAACAATGTAGAAACTGTTACATGCTTATCATGACTCATGCTAGCTAAAATCAATAGCTCTTACTCTGGAGAAGAAAAAAAGTTATTTACCAGAACTCTGATTTCTCAATTTAAGGGGAACAATTAAATACAATATTTCTACTACTGGATGTTTATCAGGTCAAACAGAACTGAATTGAATTATTAAAAAAATTATCAATTCCAGTAGACATAATTATCATCACAATAACATATATGCCATTGTAATGTAACATCATATGTTGGACTTGACCTTGTCCAAAATTAAGTTCATTTTCAACATGACCTGAATTATTGATATTGTTTCTTTTTAGTAAACATATGTATCCCAATCTGTGCATTGAAATTCCTTATGAATTGCCAGGTCTACCTACTACATATTTATAATTTTAGTAAAAGACTAACTAATACTAAGCTACATTTTATTTTGTAGAACTTTCTAGAAGGTTACTTACAATTGGGTTATGGGTTATTTTTTAAAAAAAATATATTAGTTGTGGCCCACAGTCAGGTGGAAGACTATAATCTTGTTACTGGAAAACTGATTCATTCATACTTTAAAATTCTCCATAATCAATCTACATTATTGTTGTGTCCTGTAGTTCATTTTGGCTGGAGTTTATTTCTTCAAATTATTCAAGCTATTTTTCTCTATAAAAATATATAATGCTCACAAACAAATAATATTCTTGGACAGAGACATTCATTAGGATTTATAGTGAATTCAAACCTGAAATTGTATTATTGTGTTTCAACAAAAGACTGTTGGTACAACAACACAACACTTGCTCCCACAGACACATCAACATCTTCAGCATTGGACTTAAATGGATCTCCACGAAAGTGTATTCAGTACTTTTATTATTAGAACTTATGTCTGTAATTATTCATGGATTATTTTGGGATTTAATTTGCAAAACTTAAGTTGTCTTTTTTTCATTTTTACTTTATATTTGATGAAATTTATAAAATGTGTTGCTTTGTACTCTTTTATGTTATATGTGTTAAGAGCACAGACCTGAAACAGAAAATTGGGACTTGTATTTGGGGTACAAATTTCTCTAAAATATTTTAGAAAACTTACCTTTTCTTAGAAATTTGTTAAGCCTCGGGTATTATTTCCCATTTTCAAAATCTATAGTAAATCCAAAAAGCTTTTACAAAGCCATCTAAATCCTACCCAGGAACAGTTGCTCCAGTTTGCCAGAAAATATCTTTTTGAGGCAAAGGCTTCTCTAACAAAGCAAGAAAGAAAAACTGTTTTGGTCCAATATTTAGTGAAAAAGAATTGTTTGGATAAAACTGCTTTGTATTTGATTAGCAAGTCCCCATTTTGGCTCTAACTTGCAAGTTATGGAATTGACATTAAAATATAAGAATGAAATAGAGTTAAGAAAGTTGTTGTTGTGGGGCCTAACACCATTTTTCAGCACACAATAGGCTATGCATGGTGGCCAGTATTAATGGTGGAGGAAGAAACCGGGAAATCTGCAGAAAGAAACACCAACCCGACCCACGAGAAGCTACTGGCAAGCTTTCTCACATATCCACATTCGCGGAATCTTAGACTCAAACCCATGCAGACAGAGGTGAGATGGCAGTGATCCGTAACAAAGAGCGCTTTAGACCACTTGGCCACTTGGGGACCCAGCTATACAATTGAAGCTGCAGAAAGAGGAAAACAATATAGTTAAAGGCTACCGCAATTGCTAAGAGCAAAAGAGGAGAGGGAAATACTGATTTAGAGAAAAAGTAAAGGTAGAAAGGGAATTTCAATTTAGGGTAAAAGAATTAAAGCTGGTAAGTAGAAAGCACTCACCCACTTTATATACAAATTCAAGTTTTCATGTTACCAGAAATATCAAGTTAGACACCCCTTTTCCAGAGAAAACAGCTGAAATTTTGAAATGGCCATGAGAGCACTAGACTTTCAGTACAAAAGAGTTCTGATTATAATGTGGTTAAGGAATACATCTTGAAAGATTGGTACCCAAGTCATATTAACAAGGTTTTAAGACTTGTTGAAGATCAACTGACCAGACCTATGTAAAAATTTTTTGCATGGGAAAAAACACAACAATTTGATAGACAGTGCTCTTCAAAAAGGTTAATAAAGATTAAAAAAATTTCTGATAACTCATATTTGTTGAACACTTCAAGAACTGCATCCATGGTGATGTTAAGACTTACCTTGATGAGTATAAGGTCACAAATTCAAGTCTTGATGTTACCAAAAATATCAAGTTAGTCACCCCTTTTCTCCAGAAAAGGAAGTTGATCAATATTTTGTTCATTTTCAAATTGCCAAGAGAGCACTGGACTTAAGTGTTACAAAGTATACTATTAGCAGAGCTCATGACATTTTTTGATTATGATGTAGTTAAGGAATACATCTTGAAGAATTGTGAGTTGGTACCTGAGTCATATCAACAAGTTTTTAAGACTTGTTCAAAATCAACTGACCAGATCTATGTCACATCTGCATCTACAAATGCATGACAGTTTGATAGGTGGTGCTCTTCAAAATGTTTAATGAAGATTACAAAAATTTCAGACAACTTGTATTAGTTGAACAGTTTAAGAACTGCATCCATGATGGTGTTAAGACGTACCTTGATGAGTATAGGGTCAAAACTTATGAAAATGCTGCTCATATAAGGGACAGTATTCCTTCCTTATCTCATGAAGTTGCTTTTGTCAGTAAGCCTTCTATTCAGCAGTCTTCTAGTAAAAAAAAACTATTTTGGCCTAATATGAACATTTCTAAATTTTAAATGGGCATAACTTTTGGAAATCAAGTTTCTGATAGGTGTTCTTATTCAGTGAGCAAAGTACAGCTTTTTAATGTTCCTCTCCATTATGAATATTTATCATCAGACATCTCTGGACCTGTGACAGTCAAACAGTGTTGTCATTACCAATTGAGGGTATTCATTTATTATTAGGCAATGACACTGCTGGAGATAAGGTTGTGGTTAATCCACTTGTAAATGACAGGCCTGTTTTCGATCATAAAGTCAATCCTACTGAAAAAGAATTTCCTGATTTATACCCAGCTTGTGCAGGTACTAGAGCTATGGCAAAGAAAGCTTTGATAAATGATGTTGATCAGGATAGTATTCCTTTAGTTGATACATGTACTGGTCAGGCTTTTGAAGCGGTCACTCATTTGGAGCAAACAGTACTGATCACAGTGATCCTCTTTTAACTACTCATTATCTTTATTCCAATCAGGGCAACTAACAACAATCACTTATTGTTGTTGTAGGGTTAAACACCATTTTTCAGCACAAGATAGGCTATGCATGGCAGCCAGTATAAATGGTGGAGGAAGAACCCAGGAAAACCAAGGAAAGAACCACCAACCCACAGCAAGTTACTGGCAAGCTTTGTCACATACCCACATTGGCCAAGCCCAAGACTCGAACACACGCTGAGGTGAAACAGCAGTGATCTGTCATGGTGAGCACTTTAGACCACTCAGCCACTTAAGGCCCCTGTCACAGAACAGGAAAATGATCCTGAGATCTTCTGCTTGTTTCAGAGGTCTATCAATGAAACTGAAGCAACAGAAGTGACTGTACCTGTTTGTTATTTTGCTAACAATTTTTTCACCCACTTGTATTACTCCACCGTCTCCCTGCCATATTTTAGTTAATATATCATTTTCTTCAGCTTACTTTGTTGGTTATAACACAGTTTGGTCGGGTTCTATGGACAGCAACTACCATATAATAGCAGGGTTACACTGTAGCTGGCAGCAAATTCAAAGGCTTGCCAGACATACTTGCTGAGTTGGAAAATGTGCTGATCAAATGAGCACTTTAGCTGTGTTGATATTTACAATGGCAGAATTCAGTGGCTGAAAAACCCTAGATGTAGATGTTGTTATTATAAGAGTACATCAAAAGAAGATGATGCAATAGCTGGGTAGCAAGTTCAAAGACTTTGACTAGCTGTTGAGGTTTGATAATGTGCTGTTATTTACAAAAACTGACAGAAAGACCTTGAGATGTGATCATCATAGCTTTTATCATTGTGTTTGTGGGTGTAACTGAATAAGTAGTGCATGTGACCTCAAAGTCATGTCATGTAGAGAGTCGGACTAAATGCTGTTTGCAAATCTGGATATGTATTTTGAGGTTAAATGGCAAATTGATAAAGATTGTAAGGAGATTCAGAAAACTATTAATTTAGTTGCTAGAACTTATAGCTTGAATGGAACAATTTTAGTGTAAAATTGTGCTTGATGCAATGGCCTAGTATTGCTATAAGACATTTCCTTTGATTGATAAAATTCAACCTTACTCTAATGGACAGAACTGCACTATATGTCAGTGGAGTAAAGAATTTGGAAAACTACACTCAGTAGCAACTACTGGTTTTTCTCATCTGGACATGTAACCACTGTCAATATGCTTTTGGGATGGGACTACAACTTCTGCTAGTGGGACTCTTATTTCTACAAATACAGAAGTCATGGATTCCTTGTTTTAAAATCATAGTGAGACCTCTGACTGAAACATAATTACTGATGGTTACAAAGCAGATGCTATCCACTGTGAGACAATGTTACCTGTAGGAAAGGCCCAATAATGTTCTATACAGGTAAAAATCAGTAAAGCATCATTGTCTATAATTATGAAGTGGACTCTCAGACAATATTCAGAAAACTTACCTGTATGCAACCAGGTGTTGCAGAAATTATAAAGCAATGTGAAATGAGTTTTCTATATCATGCATCAGTATCAGGACATCTGCCTCCCCCAGACCCCCCCCCAACTTTTACCCCCTGGACTCCCCCCCCATCAGATAGGACTTTTCACACCCAGTCATTCCCCCCATGATCTTTATGCAACTTTATATATAGTAACATTTAGCTTTAATGTATACTTGCATTCTGCATCACCATTAGTGCACAGGTATGACTGTTGTCACCTGAAATAAATGCATTATTAAATGTAAAATATCTACTTTCCTGACCTCTCTTCTCTCTCTCTCTCTCTCTCTCTCTCTCTCTCTCTCTCTCTCTCTCTCTCTCTCTCTCTCTCTCTCACACACACACTCATGGATCTTAAGGGTAGCTTGACACCACATTTGAGCTGTGAACATAAATTCACACCCATTTTTAAACATTGTAAGTTATAACAAAAATAGGCATTGTCTATTTGTCAATCAATTGCTAGTGCTTTTACTGAATGTAGAACAGGAGGTTTATTTAAAATATGTTGATGAGGCTTGAGTCTAACCTTTATTTATAGTGCATTTTTGGTATATTTAAGATAAACAACAGATGGATTAGCTATCATTCAATTAATTGTAGTTGTACTCAGGCCAGATGTTGACAAAAGTGAATTATGATGTAACAACCAAAGAAGAAGTACAAAGACTGTACTTCGAAAATTATAAACATAGTCACTGACTTCAACAATCACAGCATCATAGAATACTTGAAAGCATTTGTTTACAACATTAACATTTGATACATTTTTAATATGAGAAAAATGTTTAACTTTGTTGAACACTACTGAGATTTATTTCAAATAACCTTTTTCTTTTAACATAACTTAATATAAAGTTTTTTTATTTTATTGGCAAAATGTCATATTAAATGAATAAAGTTTTAAGATCATGGTGGGGGAAAAATGACTGAGGGGAAAAGTCCTATTTGATGAGGGCGAATGTCCGGGGGGGGAGGGAAGTCAGAGGAAAAGTGTGGGGGAGGGGGAATGTCCAGGGAAGGAGATGACCTAGACCCTCATGCACCAGACATGTATGTATTATTACAGTATAGCAATGTGAGGAGATATCATCATGAACTGGGTAGATCTCTACCACAGTTGCTTAAGTGTGTTAAGACAGCAAAGTGACCACAAATAAAAGTTACATAATTTGTTGTTGATGAAAGAAGGAACAAAAAAAACGTTTAAAATTTATAGATGTAGTATAATGCCTTTCGAAGATGAAAGTCCTCCAATTTGTTTAAAAGGTAGAAAATTTAAACACTGCTTAATTTTGTGAGGTCTCTCTGTAGAAAGCATTCTACAAGGTACTAACATAAGTGATGCTTCCATGGATTAGATCCTGATACATAGGGGAAATCACTCAACTGACACATAGGCAGGCAGATAACTTTAAAAATGTTTTAATCTGGCAGCTCTGGATTTACAAGGTAGTAGTAACAGTTCTTCTTAGGTATTATAATTGAGTGAAATATCTGATGAAGAAAACAGTCTGGCAATGCAATAAGAATTTCTGGTATTCAGGTAAACAAAAATGCATTAAAAAAAATGTGATGGTGAACTTACGAAAGCTTGTGAATGGTAGCTAAACCTCTCTCTGTTACCTCAGGGCAGCCACTGACATCTAAAAATTCCAGGGTTGTTTCAAAAATATGGAGGTAAGAAAGACACCAGTCATCAAAGAATTTACAATTACTAAAATTCAGGTACCTTAAATGGTGTAAATCCACTGAAAAGTAAGCAACAAAACTTTATTATTTCAGTGCAAATTTCTCAGTAGTTTAATTTCCATAACTATTGCATTGTAGTAGAAACTGAGAAAATGCAGCCTTTGGGAAATTTGGAATTAATTTTTTCCAAAAGCTCTAAAACTTCTCAAGCATAATTTTTCAAACTCATAAATTTTAGAAAATTTAAAAAGTCAAAGTTCTACTAGTACCTTATTTGAATGATGCAAAAATAAGGAAAACAATGATGTCAGGAACAATAGATTTTTTGTTGAAATAATGAAAAAAAAAATGAAGCTGGAAGAAAGCAGTATTTTCATTACAAATCATATTTTTCATGCAAGCCTGCATCCTGAAGTAAAATGGAAATTAAAACTAGATGTACATACTATTGAATTTATGGTCTAAATTTTTTTTATTTTTCCAGCATCTTACACAATGAAATTAGGACAATTGTACAATGATATGGAACAATATCAGCAGAGGAAAAAAAAAAACAAAACCAGCAATATAATGAATTATTTAATACTCAGAACTGGACAAACATTTAACATGATACTAATTCTGCAAATTTTGCATAAACCCAAGAGACTAAAACTGTAAACAACTATAACTTTGTAAAAAAACTATCATCTTTAACTATCCATTGTTCATATGGGTAATGAATAAAGAATTTTTTAAAATTAAACTCTGATGGATACAAAGAACTCACCAAAATTGCTAAGTCCTGTATACAGAATTTCTGTTCCAGATGCATCAACTGCTTCTAAGTACAGACCCTCTACTTTTCTATTAGGAAGAGCATATTTCCCATCCTTGTCAATTCTGATCCATCTGTCCTGTCCTACAAATTTAACTGCACCATTTCTAGCTACAATGAATGTTGCAGTTGCCAAGTCTGGTCCTAAAGTTTCAAGTCGCTGTGGACGAAATCTATACCAGAAAGTTTGTTTACATTATAGGAAAGCTGTTTGAAAAAAAGATCAAAATTAATTCATACTGGTTCAGTTAATCTACATATAACCTTAAAAGGAAGAAAGAAGGTCACTGAGGTTCAAGAGTTGGTATGCTGGACTTGCAACTGAAAGGGTGCTGGTTTGACTCATGCCCAGACAGGCCTAGGTTGGCCACCAGGTTGTGTCTCAGAGATTGAGGACTTATTCCAATTGCCCTGGCAAAATATTACCTGTCATGTGTTGATGTGGTGGCGCTCTACAGTTTCGTATTTAGCATAGGGTTAATATTTTAAAGACAAAGAGTTTCCCCGGGTTTCCTCACTAGTTATACTGGTTATTTAAAAGAGACTTTGTATATCTTAGGTGTTGTTCAAAGAACCTTTAATTCCCTTTATTTTGATGTATGATTGATGGGTGTAATATGGGTTAGAGAGTATACAGCTTGGCCTTACTCCAGATGTGCATCTTTCAAAAAAGTGCTAGCTCTACTTGCTCATTTTCATTTCTCGAACTTCAGAGGTAAATTGTAAAAAAAAAGAGCCGATAACTTTTTTTACATTTTATGTATTTGGTAATTCAGTCATTGCACTTTTAGAAGCTGGTATTATCTAGTTTGGCAAAATTCATTTTCCATATTTTAATAGCTGCCAAGAATAGTGTACTTTAGACAAATTTAGGTTGATTTTTGGAGCACAAGGGAGCAGTCATTTTAGTTAGCAGTGTCCTAAGATCATTTAAAATTTCCAAAAGTACAATATCCAAAGAAATTTCATCCACATTACATGAAAGTAGTATATAGGTATGCCAACATTCTCTCCACTGTGCATGTTTAAAATGCAAACAACTTCACCTTACATACATCACTCTCTCAAAAGTACATAATAACTGGTGAGCGTCACCATAAAGAGAATATAGGTATTATTATTGTATGATTTAATTTTGATTGTATGACTGAAATATTTAAGTTGCAAGCATCAAAACAGTCCTTTGTAATAATTCTCCTGTATTTCCCCCCTCAGAACAGCATTTATTAGAGTCAGAGTCTTAAACCGGTACAGCCCCCCCCTCCTTATGATAAAAAGTGATCTATTTTAAAAATGCGCACTACATTTTGTCAACATAGCAACCAGTGTTATGCTGATAGACAGGAACATGAAACTAGCCATATTTATTCCTGAGATGTCAACAATAACTTTTACAGTTATAAAAGCAATATAACAGGTGAGGTTCATAAAGGTCAAAGGTCAAAGGGTAAAATATTAACTAATTCTTTGATATGGAAGAAAGCAAATTTGCTTTGCTATCATTTATTTTTTAATTTCATTGCAAATAAATGAAATAAAACATTTTCACTATGTATTTCTTTTACTTAATGCAACATTTTTCAATTTAAGTTGACTTTTTTTCTATATTCTAAGACTTCTAATTTCCACATAATGAAGGTCACTACTCACCTAAACATGCCTCATAGCAAATTATGTATGCTAGAGCAAAAATAAGCATAATTAGCTTATTTTCATGAATAAAATCATTGTTAATGTACCATTTTACTCAGAACATCATACATAATAATATGAAAATAAGAAAAGTAATTACATAAATGTTTATATTTGTTTTTAAGGTGGCGCTCTACAGTTTCGTATTTAGCATAGGGTTAAAATTTTAAAGACAAAGAGTTTCCCCGGGTTTCCTCACTAGTTATACTGGTTATTTAAAAGAGACTTTGTATATCTTAGGTGTTGTTCAAAGAACCTTTAATTCCCTTTATTTTGATGTATGATTGATGGGTGTAATATGGGTTAGAGAGTATACAGCTTGGCCTTACTCCAGATGTGCATCTTTCAAAAAAGTGCTAGCTCTACTTGCTCATTTTCATTTCTCGAACTTCAGAGGTAAATTGTAAAAAAAAAGAGCCGATAACATTTTTTACATTTTATGTATTTGGTAATTCAGTCATTGCACTTTTAGAAGCTGGTATTATCTAGTTTGGCAAAATTCATTTTCCATATTTTAATAGCTGCCAAGAATAGTGTACTTTAGACAAATTTAGGTTGATTTTTGGAGCATAAGGGAGCAGTCATTTTAGTTAGCAGTGTCCTAAGATCATTTAAAATTTCCAAAAGTATAATATCCAAAGAAATTTCATCCACATTACATGAAAGTAGTATATAGGTATGCCAACATTCTCTCCACTGTGCATGTTTAAAATGCAAACAACTTCACCTTACATACATCACTCTCTCAAAAGTACATAATAACTGGTGAGCGCCACCTGTGCAGTTCAACACCAACATTTCTTAAGATTATAAAACCATTATTGACTTCAAATTCCAATTATATAGTCTTGAAATTGTGGTTTAGCTACAGACTTGTTCAAAGGAGATGTGTAATCCTCCAAGCTTGATCACTGCAAGCTCTATTTTCAGGAAAGCAATTAAAAGCAAGTATTTCAATGTTCCAGTGTACCTAAAACAGGAAAGGTGTCAGTCACCCACTCTAACCTCTGGACAAATGTTCTTGTCAGGAACATTTGCCATTACCATCAAAATATGTTATCAATTCAGCCCATATGCTTTTGAACCTGCCAAATGCTAGCACCAATGATCATATGCTTTTGAATCTGCCCATATGCTATGCATCAAGAACCATATGCTTACGAATTTGCCCATATACTTTTATGTGCCCCTAACCTTCAAACTAAATTTCCGTTAAATAAACATTATGTCAGCAAATTCTTTGTCCCATCATTCATATGACATCTTTTACAGATTTTTGGGGATGTAATTAAGATCTTGGATAACTGCTCACACATTCAAGCATTATCTTTTGTACCTTGGTTTGGCTTGATAGTCAAGGACACAAACTTGTGTGCTAGTTCAGTCTTTGCACTGACATAGCCCTGTCATTAGCCTGTGATGTTGGAGTTTTCTGGCAGTGCATTTTATATTTCAATAATTTTCAGCTCAATAAGAATGATATTACTTAGTGGTCTAATAGTAAAATTGATACATTGACAAATCAAAACTTGTAAAAGTTACCTAACCCAGCACCTGGCTAGCCCCATGTTGCAGATCTATTACATAAAGGAAAAGATAGAGCCTAAGAAACAAAAGTAACAAAATGGTTCCACACCGATTGGAAGATTTCCTATTCTTGGATGGAACTTACTGGATTTAGATGGTAAGTCTTCCATACAGCTAACCTTTTTGGTTTAGATTTAGTTAGAAATTTAGTGAAATGGTCCATTTAAAACTCCTAGGCCACTATTAAACTTTGTTTTTTTATAGTTGCAGTAGTACTAGTGGTAATGCTAGATCTTACCATTATTGTAGCTGTTATTGTTGTTATTATCTGAAAAATCCAATGACAAGTAAAACTGCATGAATTAAATTGGCATCCAATCTATCAGTTGCTCTTACATTTTGGCACTTGAAAGTTGTATTTCTGTATTTGCTATTTTTGTCCTTACAAAATATGAAAAAATATGGAGGGTGCATGGGTCTGTACAATCCATAATACGTCAAGTATCTTACATGTATTGTATATGAAAAATACAAGAATTCAAGTGTAGTCAAATTTTAGAAAAATCATGCAAGAGTCACATCCCATTAGAAAACGTATATAAGGCATAGTTACAAAAAAATGGTAGCCTCATCTGATTTGCATCGCAGTGTCTACAAGCATGTCAATAAACAATTCAGAACAATTTTCAATGTCGTCAATAGCATATAGCTGTATAGTTGTAATTTAAGTGCCACATGTACTTAAATTGGCCTAGATTTTGGTCTGCCTTAGACAACAAATATAATTGTCTTGCTGAGGCCAAGGCTGTTCATAGGAAAATTTATCAACATCTTTGTGAGATGCCCCACCTTCAACATCCTTACTGGCCAAGTATTTAGTTTTAAGAGATGGTAAATTTAATTTTCTTTTCTGCCACCACTGGTAGCTAATATTAGCAAAAAAAAAGTTACTTTTTATGCAGAGAAGGAAACTTTAACTGCACAATAAATGTGTTCCAATCACCTATCATTTTAGAAAATGCAGCAATCTGCCAGATTTCATTGCTTTATTCAAGTTTGGTATTGATTTCCTTTGATGAAATGTGCATTTTTTAAACTGAAGATTATACTTTTTATGTATTAATGAAGATGCAGCAAAAGGCCAACATTGGACAACCAAAGAAATGCTCATTTTGTTAATGCAAAGGCAAAATTAAAACCTGGCAGCAACATCAGACAATAGTAGAAAACACTATATGGATCAGAACTGGCTGCTTGTCAACACAAATGGTTAGAAAACAAAGGATTTCTTAAAGTTAGGACCTAATGTTTCTTTCAACATATGCATAATAAATCTGGTGAAAACAATAGACCATAGGCCTAGTTATGTTGCATTTTCATTGACATAGATAGCATATCAACATAAGTGATGTCAATATAATTGGGTAGGACTGCTTAAGATATTAAATTACTTTACAGTAAACGGAGAAGAGATGGAACTATCTTGATCACCAGGTTTTTATTTGCAATTTTCATGTAATTACTATGTAAAAAGAAATAAGGATTTAGCTGGAATACAAGTCTATGATTTTATGCAGCTATTGTTGACAACAAAAAAGTTTTATGAAGTTTCAATATCTATTTACATTAGTAATTAGCTATCAGCTTACTCTTGGTCCTTTACTTTTTCTTTCCACATCCGGTTTTCAAGTTTCTTTATCCAAAATCCTTTATCAAAAGTCAAATTATGAAGTGTAGACAACCAATCTGAAGGAAAACCTTCCCATTTTTCTCCATATTTGTTGAACATTGTTCTGTACAAAACTGAGCATGTTGGCATAATCCTGAACAGACCAGGTCGGCAACATAAAGACAAGCACTGGAATGAAGAAGTAAATAAATAAGCAAACACATTTTAAATCACATGTCTTTACAGATCAAATTATAATTTACCATGTGACAAAACTATTTAATTGAGGAACTGAGCTACTGTTTTGCTAAGTCTTATTACACAAAAAAGAGAAGATGCACTAGTACTGCCTTGTCACCTGATGTATACTACAATTGATGTGTTGTCGTGACACTGACCTGTAATTTCAAGGTTGTTGATGTGGACAATAGATCATAGGAGATATGGCACCCCACCCCAAATCTGATGTACCTATTACAAAGACAGTGATGGGGTGTGGGGCAAGCATAGGACTCCAGTCCAAAACTGGTCTGATTTTCACACCAACTCAAGTGATGGTAAAAGTCAGGTCCAGGAGAAATCTGAGCTGTTATGGGATCTCTGTCCAGTTCAGCAAGAGAAGAAACTGGAGAGGGTACAAGTAAAGTCTTCCAGTGGAACAAGTTTCACCAATGAGTCCAAAGTTGCCAAGTGAGAGATACTGGCAAGCTGACAACTGGTTCATGACTCTCTGTTCTTCCAATCAGCCCAACAGCCCATCTATCTCATTGCTTGTGAGGATATTCATCACAATGTATATGAAAAACTGAGATGGAACAAACTTTGACTTCGCTAGGTTGGGTAAATGGCCAAGCCCAGTTACAATGGACCAGCAGTGGGACAGATTAGTGCACAGTGACTCTAAGTGGCCATATTGGACCAACAAGTCATTGAAATATTAAAAGACATCAGTCCAATGACCTACACTAAACAGCAGCAAGCAAAACTGGAAGAACCCCTCATCAAAGTAGAACTGAGGGTATTTCCTATGAGGTTTGAAAATAGGGATGTAAAGTACTTCCTGAAGGCCACAGGTGACTGCCCTTTCACTTGGTCTGAAAGGGAAGTCAGACTTAGGCTGTGGTATCTATCCTGAAGGGTATCTTTTTTAAAAAGTTAAAGATGTAAACCTATATGATAAGATGAAACTTACCTCCCTTTTAGGAACCAGGAAGAACCGAAAGTAGAAAGCTGGACACTGGTCATTTAATACACATTCTAAAGCACTCTTTCATAAAAGGGAGTGCACCATTTCACTTACACAATTCAACTGTTGGAACTGCATGAGGTCCATGTCAGGGAACAGAGATCTCAGAAATGCTTAATTACACGTATTTGGATGCAAACATTTGATTTTGGACGCATAAAATTGCTGACATGGGAGTCCTCCATACACACGTTTTTGTTGCAAGGAGGAAACTTTTGCAGCAAAATAAATGTTCTAATCACTATGAAAACTGAAGCAATGCTTTTATTGTAGTTTTAGTTTGTTTCTGACCTTTTTGATCAAAAGTCGCCAGCTTGCTTTGAAAAGTTGCATGTGTTATAGAAGGCGCCGCTAAAAGGCTTCCTTTGACAGACAAAACAAACACCCATTTGCTGCAACATCAAATGAATTATAGAACATTGACACAATTTTTAAAATATTTCCTTAGTATATATCGGTGCTTCAGAGGTAATCAGTTTTCATTGAAGCTTCAGCAAAGCTATTTTTTCTGGAGTTTTTTATATTTTTTTTTCAAAATTTCTGTCATGTGGTCGACTAGTCATTTCACGTTTCCCCCCTTCAGAGGCAGTCAATTGTAGCTAGTCAGTTGCATGGCTAGTTTGATTATATTACAACATACAAGTATCAAGGCCAGATATTATCATAAGCGGATTATGATATAACAATTAACTGTTAGGGTGGTTTGTCAATATGAAATAAGAATTTGTTTATGTAACAATTGATTCCAGTGCATTTTTATATCGAAGCTTGCGGCTTCCTGTCATGTTGCCATTGAATTTCTCTACTCCAAACTCCAGACTGTACCATTTTTATCAGCCAAAAATGTTGTAGCTAAAAATATGGCCAGAAGGTATACTATTATCACCAATATATAAAACATAATTGCAATTTGTGACATTGGCAACATCCAGTGCAATCACTGTTACTGATTTCATTTCTGGTTTTTGCCATATAAATTTTCAGACTGCAACTTTTGCTAGTGGGACTCCTATTTTTACCAAATTAGGAGTCTTGGACTCCTAGTTTTAAAATCCTAGCTCTGTCAGAGAGGGGTATTTCCAAAACTGGACCCATATTCCTCTATATATGATAAAGAGGACCGCCTATCAACCATTATTTTTGACCAGATATTATTAAAAAGAGCCAGATGGGCACCTACATGGAGAGATAGAAGAGAAATGAATCACATGAGAGGGATTAAGTCCCATGTGGAAAATCCCATAAACTTTTTACTGTGACCCTGTAGGGCAACGGATGAGTAAGAGTGATTTTAAAAGTGTTTTGTTTTAACTTGCCAATAGCACATGCGAGAAACCTGTGTTGACAGTTGCTTATATTCTGAGAAGACACAAATGGGATCAGATCTCTGGAGAGAGATTTCACCTCCTAATGAGCAGTCTGAACAAGGATCTTGCTGTGTGTGAGTGAGACCTTGGAAATGTCCAGAGCCATTTCCCTGTGGAGGTGGTGCAACTTGGCTGATAGTACCATGCACATGGATGGGGCATACTGCAATATTTTGTCAACTGCATCAACAATTGCGTAAAGGCAGAGTACTGCAATACCTGCTAAAATGGTCAGTATAAGAGGCTATGGTCATAAAAGTGATTTAGACTTGAGCTCTAAAACCTCTGGTGTCTTAATTAGAAGGCAGGCCCAAGTCCCCAAAGAAATTCCCACTTGTGATGCCAAGTATCCAAAGAAGAAGGTATAAGGGGCCAGGAAGGGGTGTGAACCCTGCAACCAATAACAAGAATGGCTAGGAGGTCATCCTGGATCGAGAAAATTTTGTGACTTTGAGTATGGGAGACCAATCACAGAGAAGATGGAAAATCTCACTTACCACCTTGTAAAAAAACATCTCATCTTCATCCTCAAAGTCAATGCATGGGTGCAATCATGGAACTGTAAGAGAAGAGAAAATGACATCGCAGCATGCTCTGAGTCAAACTCCTGAGTCCACTAGGACTGACAGGATGCCTTTGTCTTGCTGCACTTAACTGCTAGGACTTTACCATCACATCTCAATGAGGGAAACCAAACTTTGGTGTGATGGAATCCTTGGGAAAAGTATCCATGTTCTGAAACTCCTCTGGCAAATGAGAGGACAGACCCTATTTGCAGACTCCAGAAGTTCAGAATGCCTCTTTTCTGTCCTGGGGTGACCAGTGTAAGGGGGTGATGTTGGATGATTCTGCATTCATGCCAGGGCCCATTAAGCCTTTGGTCATATTAAAGAGAAGAGAGGATCCTTCACTGAGAATGATGGCCTTACATCAGGAGGATTAGGGAAAAGGGGATGCAAATTGGATCCCCTTATTCGTCACTTGGTGTCTATATAGTTACCAGTGGCCTGGCAGGAGGAGAGGTCTCAACCTGATTCCTTTTGCTGTACCAACTGGGATCCCATGACTGGTGACTGCTGACAAGTGACCAGTCAGGTAATTCCGCTGTATTGGAGGATCCCTCATCAGAAACAAAAAAGTCTCGATCACGAAGTTGCCACTGGGTCACCAGCTTCTAAAGGATGGGGATGGAGGCCACATGCTTCATCAAAGAGAGGGCACTGCTCCTCCCTCACAAAAAGTTATTTCACTCTATCCCTCTGAGTCTGGAAAGGATACTGTTTTTCCCTTACAAGACACAGCATGGATTACTTATTGGAGGGGTCTTAGGGGGAACTTCAGTCTTTGTCCTGGTCATTCCTTCACTGAGAGGGTCACAGAAACCCACTGTTCATTGGGCCTCTGAAAAGTCTGAATCTGAACAAGAAGGACTATACATTCTTTTATGAGTCCCAAGGGACCCATATAAATAGCCCAATATATTTTCTTTATACCCTAAGTGGGGAAAGGGATGTGTGGGAAGCCACCTCTTTGCCCTGATAATTCCTCCATTGTGAGGTGCACAGGAACCACTGATCCTTGGGCCTTACACCTCTCCAAAGAGAACCTGAATGAGAAGGGCTAGACAGTCCTATCCAAGTCCATAGGATCACAAAGGGGGAGCCTGAGGGACTCTCTTCTTCCCCTTATATGATTGATGGCTATTGGTGCAGTCCCACACCTCATCCAGTCTGGGCCAGCACTGTTTACATCCATATCTGTATACAGTCTGTGCATGAAAGGCAGGTGGTATGGAAATCCTATTAAACCTTTTCATGCCTGCATTTTACATTTCCTCCAGAGTCTGAAATAATTTGTGCATTAAGAATGTGGTCTCTCAAGACATGTGGTCTCATATAGCAGTGGTCTTTCAAGACAGGTTTTATTTTAATGGAGAGTATAAATAAATTTACACCATGGGTCGGGCTATATTTGGATTTTAAGGGAAGTGACCTCTCCATTTGGCCAGTTTAGAGAGATGTGATGGCTGAGCAGAGAAGTGGGAGCAAAACAAGAAAAGCAATAAATGCAAGATGTTTGGGTCTATTGATTGTGCATGTATTCTGCTGGTTCTGCCTTTGTATGAGAGGTAAACCAAACTGCATCTTATTCTGTATACATATAAAAGGGTCAAGTCAATTTCACTCTGATAATAGAAAAAGGTGAACTAAAAAAATGTCCTGCAATGATAGGAGCAGCTTTCTAATCCAGAGCCTGAAAACAAATCACAATCTAATAAGTACAATACATAAATCATTCACATGTGGAGGGGTCTTAATCAGGCAATGCTGAAATCACTGAGAACAAATGCTTGGAAAACTCATAAATGAATATAAGGATTGGGGGAATAAACTCTGAAATATACTAAAACCCATACAAGTCTTCATAAGCTGAAGTATGATTCACAGAGCAACTTGTAATTGCAACTAGGCATCGATGAGAAGAGGACTACAATGTACAAGCCAGTACTTGGGCAGCAGACTGCATTTGTTTTAAGTTCTGGTTTCTGTCGAGAATTCTCTCTCTCACATTTGACAGCACACTGGCATCATTTATAATAGCTTGAAAGGCCTTAATGTCAAGTTACATTCTTTCAAATTTGTCAATTTACTATCATCCACGTTTTCTTAGGAAGTGAAGGGACAAATCTGATCAAAGTATGAGAAGTCATCTAAAGCATTTTTAATAATATTTTTAACAGTGCTGGCCTTAAACTATTTGCAGATGGAAAGCCATTATCACAAAAAGACCTGTTTATCAAATGGGATTGATTTTTAAGACTTTATGCTAAAAAGTTTTATTAAATGCTATGTGGAATGAATTGCAACATAAAATAATTTCATTTGCAAAACATTAATATTGTTTAGTAAAATCATCCTTGGTGATTCCTTTTTGCTCTTGATACCACTAAATAACAGGGATAAAATTTCATTTTCACACTGGCAGCACCAATTTGTAGCACAACTCATATTCATCATGTATGCGCTCTGAGTCACTTTTTGCAGCTAAAAGTGTAATTCTATAGAATTTGATTAAACATACCTTTAAATGACATTTATTTACTTTAATTCGCTCCTTGTCTATCAAAATTCTGAAAAAATGTTTAACAGCAAATTAAATAATAACATGAATCAATATTTTTTGAGAGTCACACAAGCAGGGTGATCCCACTGCAACCAGTATATGTTGCAAGCTATGATATAACAGGGAAAGCACCTGCTGATTGGAAGTTTGGAAGTACTAAAAATAAACAGAGATGTGACAGTATCATCTTTTATAAACAAAACCTGAGAAAAAGACCAATGGCACACAAGTCCAATAAATTGGAGGTAATTATGTAACCTTGTATACAGTAAAACCTTTTGTGAGAGACCACCCCTTCTGCCAACAAAAAGCAGTCTCTCAAGACAGGTGGTCTCTCATAGCAGGTTTGTACAAAAAGACTAGTCCACGATCCAGTTTTAGAACAATTTCAAGAAAAATAATCATAATCACTGTACATATATTCTATTCTTTATTAATAGTTCTTGCTAAAATATTGTATGCATTCATCTAAAACAAAATCATATAGCAATAAAGGTATACTTTTATCATTAAACATGAAATCACATTCTGAATTACTCCTTTTCCTTTGTAACCACCTAAATTTGTTTTACCGACCTTTAAAATGCTTTCTGCAAATGGTCTGCTCTTTTTCACTTCCTTCAGATACAATAATTATTTTCTCCAGCCTGAAAATTTGTCTCTTTTTAGATGATCTGTCCATTGTCATTAATGTTCTATGTGTTAAAATTATTGGTTCTCAGTTGTAATATGAAATGGTTTTGACTTGGCTATAGGAAAATATGAAAAATTTATACATATGCATGGCATATCTAACAATTAATGAAATAAAAAGAAACATTTATCTCATCAAGAAACAGAACCATTTACTGAGAGACAAAAGTCGACAGTTTCATTTAAGATGACATACAGGGATTAACTCTATAAGTAAAGTGTGTAATCCAGTTGCCCCAACTTGAATAGATTACAATTTTGTGATTGGAATGTAATCAATTAACATCAGGGGAAAAAACAAAAATATCACAAGTCTTGAACACTATCAGTTGAATTCTGCAACTTACCCAAATGAGTCTTTTCATGCCCAAACCAAGGTTATTTCATACCTAATGCTATGATCATTTTGTATCCGAAACAAGACTTGTTTATTTAAGAATGGTACAATATAACCACCAATAACAGCCAACAATAGTTGAAATTAACATTGTTTTTTCTGCTTTCAGCCCATTATTGAAAGATCGCCAAATTTTTAGTTGCTCTGAAAGGCTACACATTTGTAATTCTTTCAGCCATGTTAGTCGTTAATGAATAAAGCTAATAAAAAGGCAATGTTTGTCAATTTGAATGACTACAAAATAGAGGATGCATTCAATTATTTAAACCTGGTCAACAATTTGTTGTTCTTTTTTCTTGCAAAGTGAATTTTTTTATATTGTTGCTGTTATTAATTGAAAATACCACGACTTAATAGAATTTTCATTCTAGAACAGTCTGGGTTCTTAACAAGATAAGATTTGTTATAAAATTATAATAAGGATGTGGCAAACATCAGGAAGGCAATGTAATTTTATAGGGAATTTGCAATAACCAAGACCCAGATGCTAAGAAATATGTTTACTTATATTGATGAGAGCATATAATGAATTAATAAAAACAAAACAAACAATGCTAACAGCAGAGGGGGCAAAATGGTTTTTGGTGTGTTTGATATCATGGAAAATGACCCAAAAAAATTTGTCTAAATATACAGTATCTGACAAATTATAGATGGTTCCATCAAACTTAACACCAAGAAAATTATGACATCTTGGTCCTATCACATATTTCCCATGAGTCTTGTTATTAGGTTGAAACCATTTTTACACATTTTAAATAAGAGATGCACAACGTACAGATGTTTTTAAGTTTTGCTTTATTTTCCAGATATAGGAGTATGATGTATGATATAATCTCCAGAAATATAAACGTAACATACATGAAATAGTTACTTCAACCAGCAGTCAAGGCATATAATACTATCAGCAATATTAATATAAATGCAAACAAAAAAAGCAAAATACTGTGTGTGTGAGTGTGATTTAGATTTTTAATGTAGCTTTTAAGTTTTTCTGTCATATCACTATGATGTCTGCAGTGTGGCAGTTTATAGTGATGTAATGCACTGTGGCATAATGCCGCAGACATGTAGCATGATGTTATGCCTAGTCACATTATCTTGACACCAGGCCGACCAGTTCCTAACACTAACCTCTTAATGCTGAGCATCAGGAGAGGCAACAATTAGTACCATTTTTGTAAGTCTTTGGTAAGACTCAGCCAGGGCTCGAGCCCACAACCTCCCACATCTGAGGCAGATGCTCTAACCATTAGGCCACCAGAGCGATTACAAAATACTGAACAAGCACACAAAGAAAATACATAAAAATAGATACACCAGTACTTGTTAAATTATACGTAAATTGGTTCTTCCTAAGGCTTAATTGGATGCTCCTTTCAAAAATGATCACTGTCAAACACCTCCCCCCACCCCCAAGAGAGAGGGAGGTGGAAAAAGTTAATGCTAATACATTATTATTTGTTCCATTATTTTATTAATTAACAACCTAGAAGTCAAATAAATAAAGTGTAAGAAAACAGTAAATATGGTTTTTAACACATGAATATAATGAGTGTGCAAATAACTATTTATCCAATAGCAATGCTTGATTAATGGAATGAATACCTGCTATGTACTTATTATAAATTAGTGTGTTTAACTGATTTGACATCTTTAGATTAACCTTAAATGGTATATACATTACGATCTAAGTGTATTTGAATTAAACGACATGTTGGTTTGTGAGTTACTGTTGATACTTGTTTGTGTGACTGTACCAATCATTAAATGATCTAGATATTCAAACAATTTTGATAAATGGCATAAGATAAATCAAATAATCTACACTGGGCAAAGTAAAATAAAGGGAAATCACTCCCGTGGAGTTTGTAACAATCTTTGGTCATATATTCAAAACATCTCAAAATTTTTGATGGACGATCAAAATGAAAATTTGTATGTAAACAATTTGTCACAAAATAAACAAGGGAAGTACAGTGCCTTGCCATTTAATGAGGATATTGTTATTAAAATAAATATAAAATTAAGGACATTTGATGAATAATTATTTTCCCGCAGGTTATCGGTAATGGGTACTTCAACTAATACTATCAATCATTAATTGTCCATGTGTTCGCTTTTTTCTGATGCGATTTTGAGAGCTTTGCTGTGATTATATATAATATTGGGATGTTCTTGGGGTGCCTTGAGATTTTTAGTGAGAGCCTTAATTTAGGGTTGGGATGTAAAAAACATCTGCTATTAACTGCCATTGACTTTTCTGGTCAAGTGGATATCTTTATGCTTTGTTTCAATATAGGTAACCCAAAATATAGACATTTTGACTTCACTGGCTTATTTTATAATTTGTGGGGGTTTTTTATATTAGACGGGTGATTGCAGCATTATGTTTGGGCATACAAACTGTCCTCTGCCCATTAGGCCAACTTTTCAAATATATCATTATTTTCCGGCGAAAATACGTATAAAACAATAAATGTACACAGGTACTTGCAAGTTTTTCTATATAATTAAGCATTAGTTATCAACGAGCAACTTTTAATTATTTAAAGGTTAAGTTTAGTAAAAGGAATCAATTATTCTGCATTCGTATATCTACTCAGCAACTGACTTGTCAAGCAGCAACTGACCTTTCCTAGAGTCGCCATATTCAACCGCTTATAACATGAATACATAAGTTTATAAGTTAGAAATCTAATTCTGTTTAATAAAATTATTTCATTCCCGTTGTCGAGATTCTAATGATCATGCAAAAGTATTTTTCTGGGAATATTAAAAGAATCAAATGCAAATTGTATTCATTGCGTATATTTGTTAAAGATATAAGAGGTTAAGGTGATGGGCGACAACTTGGATTATTGCAACATTTAGAATCCCTAATGTTGCGCCCTTTCTCGAGATATTATGTGACTTTGTGAAGCAATATAAATAGGCTGAGGGGGGTGGGTTTTACATCATTTCCATAATTGCGTTTACAATTGTGGTATTTCACAGAGAGATAATGTCTCACAAGCAAATGATTCTGTCAAGAAAAAAAAGAAAGAATAATTGGTACCACTCACTTCACTTTGTAAGTATTTTCATTAACTATAGTCTTCTCATTTTCATCTTTTTACGGATTGAAATGAATTTTCCATTTGATTCCGAAATCAAATACGAATAAGTTTATTAGGAAAAGCTGTTTGGATTTTCAACATAAATGGGGAGTACAGCAATAGGCGAAAGAAGTTTGATGGATAATCTGTGTTACAAATAGGTAGATCTGTAACTGGCTTCTACTGGAAGCTTTTGGTACTGTGTTTTTGCGATGGAGTATACATTGGTCGGTGAGTAAAACACCGTGACAGGGATCCAAATGGCATGAATGAAACACTATTTTTATTTATTTATTTATTTATTTTTTACAGTATTGGGATTAATGGTAATTAATATTACTGGATGATTTGGGTCTCTATGGAAATTTAACATTTGGTTTGGCAATTAGTATTACGGCACAGTTTGGGTCCGTAATGGGTGTATTCGAATCTAAGTGAGAGTCTAGGGCGGCATGGGAATTTAACACGGGTTTAGAGCGCTATGGGGCATATGAAAATTTATCAGAAAGGGACACTTCATTGGTTTTTAAACTTGAACAGAAAGTAAGAGACACAACTAATAGACAAGGACCCATCTTGGCTGAGCAACACATGTTCTGATTCATTATGATCTATCTTGATGCAGTTTGCATAAAGTTGTTTTCACAGATGTCACTATTGTGTACGCAATACCCACAATACAAAGTGCACGTACCTTGACACTTCCATTTTCAGTCTCTAACAAACCTTTATCAACAGGGATTATTACACATATTCAAGATAAAAATCTGATTAATTGTCGATAAGGATTTTTTCTTAATCGAAATGTTTCATAGATTATACTTGAAATTATGTACCCCTATTGCACGAAAATAAAAAATGCAAATGTAATTTTCATGGTTTATATCGAAAGACAGAAAAGTGAAGTTGAACCGTAATCGAACATATTGCTATCAAATATAACTGCCGTTATTTTATTGTTTTTACATAAACAGACAATATTGACTTTATATATATATATATTGCATGATGTGCCTATCAATACCGTGTTTTTCACATGTGTGATTTTGTGTGCATAATGCCGCAGATATGTAGCATGATATCACATTATTTTTTGACACCAGTCCTAACAATAACCTCTTAATGCTGAGCGCCAAGCGAGGCAGCTGTTCGTACCATTTTTGTAAGTCTTTGGTGTTACTCAACCGGGGATTGAACCCATGACCTCCCGCATCCGAGGCGGACGCTCTAACCACTAGGCTACCGGAGCCGTTAAACATAAGAATAGATGACTGCACTGACAAAATTGATTCTGTAAAATATATCACTAAATATGACCTTTTAAAATGTTTCTAGTAATTCTACAAACGCAACAGAAATGTAGGCAATTGTAACTCCAAATAGACTGTTGTGTGATGCCAACTGGTATGACAGATTTCACGTCAACATTCCAAAACATCTGGTCTAGATAATTGGAATGCGTGCATTGATGACGTCATCATCTGCAAAGATACAAGTGAAAAAAAAACGTGGAGACCATTCCGAAATTCTTTGACTGACTCATTGGTGCAAACTTGACACATACTTAGGTAAAAGTGAATTATGCCGTGCTTTTATTTCATTTTGGGGGAAATACTGTGGGACAAAGTTAAGATAAACCTGTATAATTTAAGGTCAAGATTATCTCTGAATTCCCAGTCCCTACTAGTAAAAAGCAACTGATACGATTTTTCGGGTGTTGACAAATGTCAGGAGGCTTTTGAAAACTTAAAGGCCTTACTTAAGGGAAAGCCAGAATATTCAGCTCCAAATTTCTGTCAATTATTTAAAATAATTTTTGATTCAACTAATTTGTAGGGGATGGAGGAGTATTGATTTAAGAAGATAAAAATTGTGTGGATCATCCAGTTTACTTTCTTCTATGAAAGAGTAAACAAGCGCCAGAGAAACTGTTCCACAATCGAGAAAGATTGGCTTATCTTTTATAATGTCTTTGCAAAATTTTGAAGTGTATATTAGTTCAGCTCTATATCCGATTTTTATTTTTAGCGATGACAAACCCCTTTCATTCATTAACAAAATGAAAATAAAATCAGAGATTGTTAAAGTGGAGTTTGATGTTGCTTTAATACAGCAGTGCCATTGAACAACAGTTAAATGTTATAACTGAACCTAAACATTTTGTAAATACCTAATCTAACCTATAAATCTAGAACTCAATATGGCCTACATTCCACAAACATTATTAAATATGAGAAATAAGATACACAAGAGACTTATTCCAAAATACCTGATCCTTAGCCTCGACTTACTTAATATCATAGGATTCTCAGGCGGCTGAGATGTCTCAGACACCTTTACCCGATCACTGACCTTTCATCTCTGTCCACGTATGTGCGAGTCTCGGGCTCTGCTAGTGGGTTATATGAGAAAGCTTGCCAAAAGCTTCCCGTTGGTCAATAGTTCCCACTGAGGTTATTTCCGAGTTGTTCTTTCAACCAGCTATACTGGCCGCCATGTAAAGCATATAGCGTGCTGAAAATAGTGTTAACCACAAAACAACAACAACAACTTAAGATGATGATAATGACAGATTGTAACTTATGTGTTAGGATAGAATTTTTTGAAATTTTTACTTTTTTTAAAAAAAAACTTTTTATTAAAACCTTTTTCATACTATTTTTGCCATTTTTACTTTTGTAAGTCAAATGCTTTTTATAATTTTTCTTTTTCTGTTCTATGTTGTGAATTCTGTTATCGGAATTATTGTACTAGTTTAGACAGGAAGAGCTCTGCTTTATCAACATGTTCTCTTTGGCTAGCGTTTATCAATCCATAATGAAAAATGCTAATACAGCCAATTTGACTGTGATGACGTGTGGAAATATAAAACAAAAGGTATTATAAAGCTTGTGAACTATGAAGCTAAACGGAAGCTGAATGTTTACAGGTAGGAGACCATATTTTAAATACAAAAATATTATATTACAGTTCATAAACCTTAGAAAAACTCATGAAAACGAAATATGTAATTTTTCTTAACGATCAGGCATAAATTAAATTAAACACTCTGAGGTCACGACCTTTTTTTGGAAGCAAGGTGTTCTCCGCTTTCTAGAATTATATTAAGCAACACGTAAGGCCGTGCGGCAAAAGCTTTGCATTGGACTTCATGATGAATAGTTATTCTTTTCATTACAGGTTAGAAGAAAGCTACGTTGAATATTGTATACATGTTATATTATTTTTTTGTATAAACTATGTAACACTTATGTATATGTATTTATATATCAAGAACGTTATTTTCTACACGTAGTATTTTATAACTTCAATAAAAATAAGTTTCGATTGGACTTCATGGTGAATAGTTTGCCTCTTTACAATTCGAACCCAGTACCTCTTGCATTCCAACGAAGTAAAATATCATCATCATCGCCAGGAGAGACACATCGGTAAAGGATTCTGGAACTATCTGTCCTCTCTGTGTTAATCTAATAGTGCCTGTCAAGAAATTGGGCAGGATGAAGAGAACTCTTACCCTCAACCATCATCACATCATAATGTGCTGAAATTACCGCCAAAATTATTTTCGGAAGAGTTGTGAGAAAAATTCCCTGATGACAAAAAGTACTTAATAAAAATTCTTCTCAAAAGACATGTGTATCTGATTGCTAACCCTTGCTTCATTTTATTGATGCGTCTGTTGTGAAAGTAAAATTAGTTGTATAATAAATGAATTAAGAATTAAAAAAATTAAAACGTATCTCTAATCTTTCTCTAACCACCAACATTTGTTCAGTTTAAAATCTATCCCAACGATGAAGCGGCGGAACACGACACGCGCGCATATGCGGTTTCTATGAATATCATTTCATTTTTTTTTTGTTTTTGATTTTAATGTTCATTTTCTTTCTTGCGATAAAATGTTGTGATGATAAAACGAAACTAATATAGTGACGCGCGACTGAAAGAAGAAAGAAAGATAGAAAGAAAGGAATTCAAATCTGAATGAAGAAATGCATAAATCAAAGTAAAATTAACTAACCAATAGGGAAGAAAGAGGAAATGCGGGAGAAAAGAGAAAGGAAGGAAGAAAGAGGAGTGAAAGAACGAACAATGAATAGGTAAAGAGAGAACGGAAGAGGTGATATGAGATGAGATTAAGTATGCGATTGTTTTCTTTTGTCCTTCACCACATGAGGGAAAATATTGTGCCCGTTGATTGCCATTATTCATTTGCACCTGCACCATATAATTGAATTGTCTCTGATAACAATTGCAATATGTGATCCCTAGGCTCCAGCATCCTGCATGGACCTTTTACTTTGGATCACCCCAACAAACCGCATGACGGCTGTTAATGATCCAAATGCTCCGAATTACCGACTGGACCTTCTAATAGGTTTGCAGTCTGTGCTTAATTCTTTTGCTCTAAATCCCTTGGGCCCTAGACTAATTGATAAATTTACTCGTCTCTCTGGATCCCTTGGGACCTAGACTCATTGATAGGCCTACTCGTCTCTCTAAATCCCTTTGGCCCTAGACTCCTTGATAGGCCTACTCGTCTCTCTGGATCCCATGGTCCCCTGATTCCTTGATAAGCCTACTCGTCTCTCTAGATCCCTTGGGACATAGACTCCTTGATAGGTCTACTCGTCTCTCTGGATTCCTTGGGACCTAGACTACTTGATAGGAAAACTCGTCTCTCTAAATCCCTTGGGCCATAGACTCCTTGATAGGTCTACAATTCTCTCTAAATCCCTTGGGCCATAGACTCCTTGATAGGCCTACTCGTCCCTCTAGATCCCTTGGGCCCTAGACTCCTTGATAAGCATACTCGTCTATCTAGATCCCTTGGGCCCTAGACTCCTTGATAGGCCTACTCATCTTTTTAGATCCCTTGGGCCCTAGACTGCTTGATCGGCCTACTCGTCTCTCTAGATCCCTTGGGTCCTAGACTGCTTGATAGGCCTACTCGTCTCTCTAGATCCCTTTGGGACCTAGACTCCTTGATCGGCCAATTCGTCTCTCTAGATCCCTTGGGCCCTAGACTCCTTGATAAGCCTACTCGTCTATCTAGATCCCTTGGGCCCTTGACTCCTTGATAGGCCTACTCGTCTATCTAGATCCCTTGGGCCCTAGACTCCTTGATAAGCCTACTCGTCTATCTAGATCCTTTGGGCCCTAGACTCTTTGATAGGCCTACTCGTCTCTCTAGATCCCTTGGGCCCTAGACTCCTTGATAGACCAACTCGTCTGATCAAACTATCTAACATTATGCCCATGGCCCATGATCTCAAATAGGCTTTGGAACCATAAACAGGCCTACTTATGGCATCACCTTTACACATGTACTCATTAGATAACTGCTCAGACCCCAGTAATACCTTCTATGAAGCCCATGCATCAACAGTGTATCATTTTGGTCATCGATAATTATTTTGCTCAGTCCGACAAAGATTGGGGGCTCAACATCGTCTTGATGTAGCCCACCAAACAGCTCTTAGAATGCGAGTGGTTATTATTCATTCAGTTTATCTTGGGTCACTGATAACCCCCTTTCTTTTGGTGCCAAGTAATTCTTGTCAACAACGGACCAGAATAATGAAATATTTTAAAAACCTAAATCAAACAATTATTCTCACATAATTAATAAATTGACCAATACACAAGGTCATATGTCACTGTCATTACATCTCCATATAATGAATGTAAAATTATTACATCTTCACAGAGGAACGCTACTAAAAATAGTTTCCTCGTGACCAAACTTCTACGTTGTTTGATTTGAAGCATGTTATAATCAGGGTTCAGCGAAGACGTGAAGAAGGTCACTCAACCCCAAAGTTTATTAAAAGTTAATGCAGAGTCCTTACAAAACAATTCCAAAACAATTTCTTTAGTAATTAACATGATATTTACATATGACTGATTTTATGTCACATTTTGCATCTTCTCTTAGCCAGATTGCAACGACAGATACTCATTTTACATACATAAATAAGTCTGAACGTTAAATATCAAAATTATCAATTCAACAGTTCGATGGCGAGGTTTAGCAATGAATTACCATTAATTCAAGATTCTTGACAATACAATTACCGTTCATTATCAGATAATGCTAACCGCTTGGAAATTCGTTGTATTTTCATATGCAGTAATACAGAACGACAACGTTTATTTTTAATATTTATAAACCATTGGCGTTATTTCAAAATCTTTACACCAAAAAAAAATTAAATTCTAAATTATTTTCTTGCAGTTTACATGACCAGGTTAGTTGCAACGATTAAATTATTATTCAATTACACGTCAAGGATCATTCAAAATGGTGCAGTTCACAAATATATTTACAGCTTTTTAGATTCTCCAAAAAAACTATAATGCATCGTTTAACACTGGTTTGTATCAATATGTGTATGATTTATAATTACGATAAATCAATGAAATGTGTTCCAAATAAATATACTAAATTTGCTTCATAATTTCAAGCTAGATGAAAATTCGTCAGAGATTAGTCTATGCAAAGATTACTATACAGAACTATGTTGAAATCCATGTAAAGTTTTAAATGTCACACTTTGCAGTGTATCCAATATATGAATTTAAAACCAAATTATATTTCTCCATTCGAGGAAACCTATACACTGAACAGAAGGTATATTGCTTAATCAGTTACAAAATTTGATTATATAAACTCGCAGTTTTTAAGTAAAAATTTATTACACATAAGAAAAAACGTGTTTTCAGATTCTAACTACAAAATAGTAAGAACCATTTTATCATTACACTTCACCGAACAGTGAGAAAAATATTTTTGCAATTGTCGTAGGTTATGTATCTGGTCATTATTGCATATCTTTCTCGCTACGGAAATTTTGCATACAGGGAACATACAAATTCAATTTGATAATAGGCCTAAACAGTTCTATAAAATAAAAAATGGAAAGAATTCACTTGGCAGCGGCTTTTCTTTTATACGTGATATAAGATCACTGTTGTGAAATCTGTACTGAAACGACAAAAATAAAATTGCTATACAGCGACTGAACCTAAATTTCAATGACCGATATGATATTCAGTATTTTGCTTATCCTAAAATAGCAAAAGCTATTCAACGACGTAACCTATTCTAACACACTATTCAGCATTTTGCTTCTCATAAAATAGCGAAAGCTATTCAACAATGTAACCTATTCTAACACTACATATGCAATTCATCATTTGCTGATATGCACGCAGTAAATGCAATTCTTAATGTTTTGCCTAATCTACCGTTGTCGATCAACCATCTGTTCACTATGCATTGAATCTCAAAAAATGTGAAACATTTGCAACTTATTCTAGACGGTACTAGAAACTATATGCATTTTAAATAATCGATTGCTGCATGAAAGTCCAGTTGTGACTCTTAAATATTCAAGAGTATAGTTCATTTACTGTAAAAAAAAGTTCCCCAAATATAAATTCTAAAGTAACTTTCATTATTTTTATAGTTAGTGGTAATAAATTTATTCCTTATGTGTACGCTAATAAGTAAAATGTAACTACAACTGCTATTCAGCATTGCGCTAGAAATGTGGTGTATGAGGTATTCAAGGAGGGGTAGTACCTCTGAATGGGGTAGCAGTCGTACTCTCATGGAGTAGCTAGTCCACTATTGGCCCACACCTGTTGCTCAACTATTATCTGTGTTTCCAAGTAGCTTTAGCATGCGCAGCGGACACACTACGGGCAACAGCTTCGACTGGCAGGCCAAACCAAAAGGAGGATAGCATTCGGTCTTAAACCCTTAGTGATCTAGGTTTGTCTACCTAGACATGTGAAGACTGGACATGGCGGACTGCTAGGAGGAACCACGATCTAGTCAACGGGCAGAAAGGCGGTTACAGCAAGCGATGTGGAACGCGACTAGGACTCAGCGAGACACTTTAGACACTGCTGGTCATCCAAAGCATCCCAACTATATTCAGCCGTCTCGACTCTTTCTTGCCACTGGACCCAGATATTCGGGGACGAGAGAGTGAGGTCGACGAGTGCGTAACTGCTCCTCACTGAAATAAAATTATCACGAGCAAATCATGACTTCACCAGATCAATATTCCATTCCATCATCCCACAAGTCCTGCGGAGACAGGGAAGTGGCGAAGCGGCAGGTATTGATTTACTGTCAGATGTAGCAACAATTCTGCACACAGGCGGCTCAGGCCAGATGGTTGTTTCCTGTGACCGAAGTAACATGGGAATTCTTCAGCTACCTGAGCTGCCCTCTTCAGGTTTACAATTTCGCCTCCATGGCAATTGGAAGGGACTAGAAAAGTTGTCCTAAACATTGTCTACTTCATCTTACCCTGGACAGCTTACCGCAGCTGATGGGAATCCCACTTGAGCGGTAAGAAAACAAAGAAACAGATCAAGGTGGAAACTTTCACCGTCGGTACATGGATCGTGCGTACACTCATGGATAGTGCTAAAAGACCTGAGAGACGGACTTCTTTGATTGCCAGAGAGCTGAACAGGTACAAGGTCCAGATTTGTCGGCGAGATCAACTGGCAGAAGGCAATGTAAGCTACACATTCTTTTGTATTGGATGCAGCAAGGAAGAATGTCACGAGGCTGAAGTTGGGTTTAGCATCAAGTTCAACCTAGTCAAGAAGACAGTCGGTCCACCTAAAGGTATCAATGATCGGCTGATGACAGTTCGACTGCCGCTCCCAAGAAAACGATATGCAACACTAGTCAGCACCTACGCCCCAACACTGATAACCCCTGATGAGATTGTGGAAAGCGCTGTGACGAACTGAGAGCAACTATTGATGCCGTGCACCATTATCCTTAGTGACTTTAACTTTCGGGATGGCCAATATCAACCTCTTGGGAAGGAGTGGTGGGAAAATAGGATTGGCAGCTGTATCAGCAATGGTCTCCTACTGCTGAAAACTTGTGCAGCACATGAACTGCTGCTCATCAATATCTTTGTCTTCCGCCTACTACTTCGCAAAAAGACGTCATGGATGAAACCACGCTCAAAGCACTGGCATCTGCTCGACTACATCATAGTGCGACAAAAAGACAGGCAAGACGTCAGAGTGACGAAAGCAATGTGTGGAGCCGAGTGCTGGACTGACCACAGACTAACATCTCCAAACTTAGGATCATAATACAGCCTCATAGACGTCCTCAAGGAAACAAGACGCTAAAGCGACTGAATGTCTCCAAGCTAAAAAAACGATTCAGTGAAGCAGTCCCTTACAGACGTACTAGACAACTAGCTGGAAGTCATCACTCTAGGCTCGCATGATGCAGGGTCAAACTGGGCGTACCTTCGGGATTTCGTCTACTTCACCGTCGCCGAAATGGTAGGCAATACCAAGCGCAAGCACCAAGACTTGTTCGATGATAACAATGATCGCTGCATTGCCAATATCAGAAGAACAGTGGAGAGAGAGAGAGAGAGAGAGAGAGAGAGAGAGAGAGAGAGAGAGAGAGAGAGAGAGAGAGAGAGAGAGAGAGAGAGAGAGAGAGAGAGAGAGAGAGAGAGAGAGAGAGAGAGAGAGAGAGAGAGACAGAGACAGAGAGCTCCAACAGATTCAAGACATGTGGCTGAGTAAGAAGGCGGACGAGATTTAGTCGTAAGCAGACCGCAATGACATTAAGAGGTTCTACAAGGCGCTCAAGACAATCTACGTTCCCACTAAATCAGGATTTTCCCCTTCCTCAGTACAGATTGGATCACGCTGATCACTGATAAGGAAGAGATTCACAAGCACTGGGCAGAACACATCGATAGTGTCCTCAACCATCCTTCCTCTATCAACGCTTCAGCCATCGCTCGCCCTCACCAGGTCCCAACCAACTCTTCCAACTCGGATTTGCTAAGTTTCACAGAAGTAGAAAAGGCAATTAAAAGTCTATCCAGTGGCAAATCCCCGGGTTCTGACTCATCCCAGACAAAGTCTACTCCACTGGTGGTCCCCGACTGACGCAGAAGCTTACTGACCTCTTCCAGTCTGTGTGGAACCAGGAGAATATTCCACATGAGTTTAAAGACACCTCTATTTTACATCTCTACAAGAAGAACTGAAACAGGTAATCATGGGACAATCACAGTGGCAACTCCCTATTATCGATCGCAGGGAAGATACTGGCTAAAATGCTGCTAAATCGACTGATCATTCACATGAAGCAGGGCTTGCTACCAGAGAGTCGGAGCGGCTTCAAGCATGGTCGGGGCACCGTGGACATTATCTTCGCAGCCAGGCAACTGCAGGATAAATGCCAAAAGCAGAATATCAGCCTCTGCATTACCTTCGTGGACCTCACTAAAGCTTTTGACACTGTGAGTCGTAAAAGTCTCTGGAGGGTCATGGTAAAGTTCGGATGCCATGAGAAGTTCATGACCATGGTCAAACTGTTCCCCGGTGGCATGCTCGCCATAGAACAGAAGAATGGAGAGAGTTCTCACTGCCCTTTCCAGTGACAAACTGTCAAGCAGGGCTGCATTCTTGCCTCGATCCTGCCATTCTACAGTGGAAATATATAAAAGGCAACTATTCAGCAGCTTAGTGAGCTATTTAGTAATTTAAACAGTTTCTAATCATAACGAGGATTCGTTACTTTGAGATCAATTATTAATTTCAATCAATATTCAGTGAGTTGAAGAATCTGCGAAATTTTTAGATTAAAATCGAGCATGAAAGCAGGGAAATGCACCGAAAAAACTAAAAGTGAGAATGAATGACTTTGCAGTTCGAACTAGCTAATAAATTAAACCAAAATTAATTCTGCAGGTCATTTTGCCGAAACCTGCGTGATTTTTATCCACAAAATTTTTACTTAAAATTTCTTACTGAAAAATTTCTACATCAATTACAAAATATTTGTCATCTATTAATGGGAAACAATTCATTTCGTAACTACCTATGGATATAGGAAATCAAATTAGAAAAGCAAAAAGGGAACTATCAGTTCGAGACACCTATTGATTTCTTAACTTTACAGATTGCTACATGCTAGCTTTTAAGACATTAGACCCCATTTTCAGATACAGAATAGTGAACATTGTTTACAGCGATAGTCAATGCGATTTACTAATGGTGAAATTGTCTTAAATTCGATATCTTTTTCAAGGAAAATTAATTCGGATAAATATATGTTTATATTAGATTCAATCCCTATCAGAAAACCCTTTGTCCCTAGCAATAGTCACTATCTATGAGCAAGCGAACTGCACCGTCCATCGGCCTCTAAACATAGGACATTAGCCAAATTATTCCACAATCGAGCTGGACACTAGAATTCAAATACAATTTTAACCAAGATTTTCAAATCCTTATTTGGTGTGTAGATGTTAACTGCATTCATCCAACTATGATAACTCTCCGCGGCTAATAGGCACCTATACTCCACAGGAGACATAACTTGTGTAAACTGACTGAATAACAATGGGGTGCAGTCTGATGACGTGTCCTTCCTCTATGGCATAAACGTCATTGGAAATGTAGCGGTATTTCTGCCATTTACCTAAGAATTGAGATATTTAATGAGTCCAGTCATGCACCCTTTGACAGCATTGCAAAAAAAAATTAATACAAAATCAGATTATATCGAATTAAATTAGAATATATCGACCTAATAACAAAACACAAAACAAAGCTTTTTCTTTGAAAAAAAGGCTTCATTATTTGTAACAATTGATATGATGTGAATGGCTGTTAATAAGTCAGTGTAACATAATTCTACACAATCAAATTGGTTTATTTGTGATATACGACATATATTGTTTTCTACAGACAGTAAATATGCATTCTCTCATTGCAGAAAAGTAATAGACACGAAACTTAACATTGTTTAATGTTTAAAACATGGCGTACTTTACTGTTTGGGAAAGAGATGCGCTTTGAGAGTTTTTAATTAAATATAATACATTTTATGTCGCAAGGAAACTCAATATGTATCTAAATTACAGTGATATTTTACTCTCGTGGAAAGTAGCAAAAATGAAAATATAAAGCTTAAGGAAACAAAATAAAGCTAAAACAGAACAAGGAAAAAAATTGGAGATATAACATAAACAAAATTATTCTTTAAAAATAAACTATTTAAATGGTTACAGGAGTTAATACTTATTATGTCCAATGCAAACATGATATTTTGTTACTTGAAGCATTATAAATAGTGTGGCAATAACTGAGTTGTACACAGACATCTAACGCCATACACGTAACCACACTATTGTACCAGTTAATAAGACTACGTACAGACACCGAGTGATCAATGGGCGTGTCATTATACTAATTCTGTTTGTATTGTTAACAAAGGTTAGTACTATCATCATAATTAAAAGACCAGTGAAATGACTATGGGAAAGAATCAACTTAAATCATACACAGTTCTGATTTTAATTTCTGCCACACAAAAAGGAAATAAATTCAATATTCAGTAGATAATCAAATTGAATCCATAAAATGGTCATTAAAATTTTATGTGATCTCGCTACTTCATGCAGTTAAATGTTATATGCTTTCCACAAAAAAACAAGTACAATTTGAAAAAAGGCAAAACATGAACGAACAAAATTGCTTGGACAAGATGCCACAAGAACAATTGCAATGGTTCGCAACTGTAAATTCTTACGGTTTTCACCACATATACCATGCCCAGTTTCTCTAATCCTAGGTCATTTCACCTCAAGTCATACAGTGACTTAGTGATATTGCAAAGTGCATCACATATCTGATACCCCTTTGCTGTTATAGTGACTTATAAGAAGTTCTATTGGAATTGATTAGAAACTGCCAATATAATTGTTTATATATATGATCTCCCCCCCTTATAAATACAGTCAGCCTTTAAATCTGAGTCATGGCTCCTTTGTATGTCTGTCCAAATCAATCGCAAGATAATAGTCAGTGCAACCTGCAAAAAACCCCATATTTTTAATGCACTTAACTGTTCTAAGTGATTGTCTACAATACCACGATTCACTGACCAAATGATATCACTTTAGAATATTTACAACATATTTCGGTTGGGCAGCTTGTTATTATGTGTTCTATTAATTCCGTTATTTATGACTATTTGCATTTCCAACGTTAACGGGAGGTCATCATGGGGCAGAGAGAGAGAGAGAGAGAGAGAGAGAGAGAGAGAGAGAGAGAGAGAGAGAGAGAGAGAGAGAGAGAGAGAGAGAGAGATGTACTAATAGTGCGGGTATATCATTGTCGTCTGTTTCCAGCATATTCGCTGTTTGCAGGAATGTATCCAAGGTAGTCTTCCACTATGTTCATGATATCCTGTCTATGTCTCTTCGATGTTATTCGCTGATTAGAACTGCTGCACATTGACTTAAGAATCTTGGGAAACGCGCAGATGAAGAGAGTAGTGCTCACATTCATTACAACATGTAGCTCTTTAAATTTATCCGTTTTCATGAGGAGATTCACAGACAGACCAACAATAACTAGGATTATGGTGACTTTTAAAAGTGACACTAAAATTTGCTTTCTACGAGGACAATGCCGCTCAATCACGTATTCAAAAATTCCCAGTCTTATTCCTTCACTACCATTTTGGGAAGCTAAGAGAAACCTTCCTCTTTCAGCTTTCTCCAGCGTTTCACAAACTCTGATGACAACTCTCAAAAGCCGTTGATATATTTCACTATACTCCCTGGCGGTCTCCCAAAGGTAGTAGATTATGGTAGCGGTGAAGACAAGGTATCCATACGACATTTTTGGATACACGATGATTCCGGTGTAGGTAAAAATACACACTCGACTGAAAAAGAGGCAGGCGTCCAGGAAAATCGTGCAGAACATGTACACAACGAAAAATACAGCTACCATCTCTATAAACAGAAATACAAATCCCATGTATCTGAATATTCTGAGTCTGTAGTCCTTGACCAGTGTCAACAAGTATCCTGAATAAGCTCTGATAACAGTCACTATGAATGACAGAATGGGTAGACCGTAATATAGAAAACAATAACTTAGCTCCAAGACACACATAATGATATACGGAAGGAAGAGAATGCATCTGCCCTGGCCTTGGAATTGGTTCCACCGTCGGCGTTGCATTTCAATGGCTTCTTTCCAGAATTTTATATTAATCAACATGTAAAACTGTGACAAAAATAATTTGTAAAGTTTGCTGTATCCCTTTCTTTTACAAAATCGAACTGATCCTAGCCTTTCAATCGATCGGAAGTCAAGCCTGATTGCAGAGGTAGGGACGTCATGTGTATCCTTCAAACCTTTTTCAAGAAAGACAGACAGATCCAGTGGTAGAGCCATAAATATGCTGGTGATGAAAATATACAGTCCACATGCGATGTATGGTCCACCAACGAAGCAAAGAAAATTGTGTTTGCTATCATCAAATCCGGCAATCATAGAACGAAAACCCATCGGAACACCTTTCTGGACTCCCTCGATGACAAAATCTCGAAGATAAACCCAATCGAGGATAATCTGCAAGCCGATGATACTTAGGCTGGATATCGGAACGAGAACTCGAAATATGATTGACACCTTACGCCCATGTCCCATTAAATACCGTCCAATAGGTAAGAACAAAGAGGAAAAGATAGTCACCGCTTTTTGCTCAGTGTAGAACACCCATCGAGTTTCACTTTGGTATTGTTTAACATCTGTATCATTTATTTCCTCGTAAGATTTGTCAGACGCAATCGCTTTCACTTGAAACGACTCTGTCAACTTGCAAACTCTGCAACCCATGTTCATTAGTAACAGTGGAGAGAAGGCAAACAATAATGAGGCAACAACTGTTGGAAATATCCACCAAAGTACATCGTATTCAAATGTTAAGAGGTTTTTTCCAGGACAGTTAACTTCTCTTTTCTGTGTCACTACGTTAAAAAAGTTCGAGCAACATTGATATTTTAAGGCCTCAACTGGACATACCATATGTAGGCACATCGTATATATGAAGTCTGGATTGATGAAAATTCTTCTTTTGAAACACCAAAAGCTCGGTCCGTAGATCTCACTCACGTTTGTAATTTCGTCAGCGGCCTCCTTAAGTGCGATACTGATTGCATAATTGGTTTTATTCTCTCCAACTATCAGATTCGAACAGTTACCCTTTGCATCAAGTCTGAAATTAGGCAATTCTCCTGAGTACTCATTTAAAATTCCCATCGACCAAATCCCAAACTCAATTGGCCAACTTAAAAACTCTAGTGCCCCCTTGTTGCCGTAGAAGGTCCAAATCCAATGTAACGGTCCAACGACATCTTCCGTACCGATAACCTCAATTTCGGCTGGAAAAGTGAGATGTAGTGATACAAAATTCCATTCATTACGCCAAACATAGTGTCTGAATATGGAGATGGAAGATTTGCTTAAACTAAGTGTACAATCTAAAGGAACGGAGATTATATTTGCACCAGTGCTTGTAATATCTTCATGTAACATATATTGTTTCAGATAATCTCGTACCAATGGCATACTATTTACATTTTTGGGAAGGAAATAACTCAAAAAATCGTCTGCACGGATGAGGTCGTAATCTTTAACTACGCTAGCTGCAAGTGATGGCTGGGATTCATATTCCGACAATTTTGATGCTGTTACCTGGGAAGCTGATGCAACAAGTCGAACCTGGATGAAAACTGCGTATAGAGGTACCACTGTCAGCATTCTGATTCGCTTTTCTTTAGACCTTCCAGGGGTTAGACACATACCTATGAAAGTATATAAATGTTGCTAGCTGGTTAAAAATGCATACCATTCATTCACATATTGTGCCTCTCTCTCTCTCTCTCTCTCTCTCTCTCTCTCTCTCTCTCTCTCTCTCTCTCTCTCTCTCTCTCTCTCTCTCTCTCTCTCTCTCTCTCTCTGTGATATGATATAGTTAGTTCTTAAAACATTGTCAGGTGTTGGTCTTTCTCTAATATCTAAGTCTATTATGTCAACTTTAATTTAATATTGAGTCATCTTAGCTCTGCATCATGCAGCCAAGTTCTTGATCTTTCAAAATTTCTCTACCTTCGCCTAGTTCAGATATTTAACGACTCCTCTCCTTTTGCTTAAAAGAGCAAGTCAAGCCTTAAACTGAAGGAGAAAATAATTTCTGTCTTCCCGTTAAAGGTACACATTCGTATCAGACTGTTTTGTGAAAGAGATTGCTACCAACACGCTTTACGCTATGCATTCCCTAAAACAAATGCTGTATCTGCAAATGAGATAGTAAGTTTATTCTTTTAAATTTCTTTCCCCTCGATTGATCATGAAATCGTTTCAGTTTCTTTTAATTGAAAGTTTTTAAGACGGATCACTAATAGTGAGGTAAACCTTGAAAAAAAAAGAGGAAGGAAACTGGAGAAACCATGGTTTAAATCGACCGACAGTTGGCAGGTCACGGATAACCTTGATTAACTTGTCTTATGTAAAACAATACCATAACAGCGTATGCCATAATATTAAACCTAAAGGTTGTCTAGGTTTTAAAAAAGATAGTACGAGGTTACAATATCAAACAATCTTTTAATATAACAGTTGCAAGCATAAACATGTCGAATTCGGACGCTAAATAGATTCTTTTTCTGTTTAATGACATCATACAATCCATCTTTCAGGTGTAATCATGGTGGGCAGAAAAAATTATACGTGTTAAATAGAAAATGATAAGTGTTAAATAGAAAATGATAAGTGTTATATAGAAAATGATAAGTGATAAAAAGAAAATGATAAGTGTTAAATAGAAAACACCCATTTATACAAGTCATTAAATGAATATGGGCGTCTCATTATGTAACATCAATGTTTGTTTCCAAACGCGTACATTTTAAAACTTGAAATAAAACAAAGCTTATTATGAGCCTTATTTATTATCGTTCCAAGCAACTTATCGTGAATTTACCTACCAGCGTAATGGTAATGTTGAGTCATTAAAAAGGGTTTGGTATGACTTTTATGGGGTTTAGTAAAACTTTAATCGAGTTTGGTATAATTTTAATAGAGTTTGGTATGCCTTTAATAGTGTTTAGAACAGCATTGATTGGATTTTGTATAACATTAATAGGGTTTGGTGTGACTTTTAAAGGATTTGGTAAGACTTTATTAGGGTTTGTATTACATTAGTAAGGTTTGGTTTAAATTTAATAGGTTTGGTATAACTTTAATAGGATTTTATATAACAATAATAAGTCTAGGTATAACATTAATAGGGTTTGGTATGAATTTAACGTATTTGTTATGACTTTAATATGATTGGTATGACTGTAGTAAGGTTAGGAACAACATTAAAAAGGTTTGGTATGAATTTAATAGCGTTTTCGTATAATATTAGTTTGGTTGGAATACATTAATCATCTTCATCTTCATCATCATCATCATCATCATCATCATCATCATCATCATCATCATCATCATCATCATCATCATCATCAATGACAACAACAACAACAACAACAAGAGGTCGTTGGGGCACCACAGTTGACTTTATAACCAATACTCTCACTCTTTCCTTGATCTCTACTGCTCTTTGGGAATCCTCAAATCCCATGCCTGTCCACTCCTTAATGTTGTCTTCCTACCTCTTTTTATGTGCCTCTTCTGCACCCTCGCACTGTGCCTTGTAAGATTATTGTTTTTGCCGGTCCAGAGAATCTTGAAACATGACCGTATCACTTCAATTTGCACTTTTTTTTACAGTGGTCAAGACGGCTTCATAGGAACCGATGGCTCATTGGATTCTGTTGTGGACTTCTTCGTTGGGTACATGGTCAATGTATGAGATGCCCAGGATCTTGCGGTAGCATCTCATTTCGAAAGTTTGAATAATTCTTTGTATATCTGCTATGAGCGTCCATTTTTCACAAGCATACAGAAAGATTGATAAGACAATCGAGCACATCAGCCTTATTTGGACCCAAAAGCAACGTTCATATCTTTTCATAACCAAGTTATTGCTGCTGTTATACGGGTACCTCACCTGCTAGTGACTCTTTCTAGCTTCTGTCCACTGACATTTATTTCTGCACTGATGCCATTGGAGTTGTTTGTCATCAGTTTATATTTCGGTGCTAATCTCCATAACGTATGCTGTGGAGGTTGTGTCAACCAAGTCAGTCAGTTCTTTTTTATCTCCTGCTTAACCATCAATATCATCTGGGAAGCTACGGTCGGTGATTGTTCTTCCTCCGATGTTGATGTCCATGTGGTCATAGAAGGCATCCTCCATGATCCTTTCCAGGAAAATGTTGAAGAGTGCATGTGACAGTATACATCCCTGTCTAACTACAACTATTGTTTGAAACAAATCTCTACTGCCATTGATGACGTGGTTTTGTCATAGAGGTGCTGATCACCTGCACCAGGTTTGAGCTGATGTTGTACTTCCTCATAGATGTCCATAAGGCCGCAATGCCATACCCTATCAAATGCTTTTTTAAATTCAATAAAGACGTGGTATAGTTTCTGCTGCTACTGAAGGTATTTCTCGCAAAGAAGTCTGAGATTAAAGATTTGTTCTGTAGTGCTTCTTCTTGCTCGAAAGCACACCAGCTTTTTAGCAAAACTTTTGTCTGCTTGAGGCTTCATTCTGTTGAGAATTATCTTCAGCATAACTTTGCTCGGATGCCTGGTCAGACTGATGGTTCTGTAGTTTTGACATAGCTTTAGGGTTCCTTTCTTTTGTAGCATTATGACTAAGGATTGAGTCCATGTTGTGGGCCAGTCTCCTCTCTGCCATATTTTGTTGAAGATTGTTGTTAGGACTGTGACTACCTCTTCTCCTCCTGCTTGAACGAGTTCTGCTGGCATGTTATATCAGAGACAGCTGACTTTCCTTTCTTTAGTGACCAAATTGCACTGGGTACGTCTTCCTACTGAGTACTGCTAGATCTCCTTGGGTCTTATGATTGTACAATGCTGAGCCGTGTTCTGTCCATCGCTTGACGGTCTCTTGATCTTCTGTGAGGTATTTTTCTGTTTCGTCTTTGATGTTGGTTAGTTTTTCCTTGTTTATGGGCTGTGAGATCTTTCACCAGCTGATATGATTTTTGCTGTCATTTCTACTCAGACTGTCTTCGATTTTTCAGCATTGTCTTTATATCCAGGATTCCTTTGTCTTTTGCATGCGTTTTATGATCGTGTTGTTTATCTCTCTATTTTCTAGCTCCTTCGCGATCTCTTTTTCCCATTTTCAGTTCTTTTCTTTTACCGCATAGTTCAAGGACATCTGTTATGAGCCAAGGTTTCTTTGTTCAACAATATTTGCCAATGATCTCGCTAGCTATGTTAGTTGCAGCTGTCATTAATGTGGTTGTTAAAGATTCTAGGTCTGTGTCCTAGCTTTCCAGTGTTATCAAAGTGCAAATTTACCACCTATCATTGCTTGGAAGGTTTCTGCGACTTTTGTATCTTCCAATTGTTCAAGGTAAAATCTGATATTAATAGATTTGGTATAACATTAATAGGGTTTGGTATAATATTTTTGGATTTGGTATCATTTTAATAGGATTTGGTATAATATTAATATGGTTTGCTTAGAAGGTTTCTGCGACTTTTGTATCTTCCAATTGTTCAAGGTAAAATCTGATATTAATAGATTTGGTATAACATTAATAGGGTTTGATATATTTTTGGATTTGGTATCATTTTAATAGGATTTGGTATAATATTAATAGGGTTTAGTATGATTTTAAGAGGGTTTGGCATAACATTAGTAAGTTTGGTATAACATAAATAGCTTTGGTATAGCATTAATAAGGTTTGGTATAACTTTAATAGGGTTTGGTACAATTTTGATACTGTTTGGTATAATATTAATAGGGTTTGGTAGGATTTTAATAGGGTTTGGTAAAACCTCAGTAGGGATTGGGATTACATTAATAGAGTTTGGTATAATTTTAATATGGTTTGGTATACTTTAATAGGATTTGGTATAACATTAAAAGATTTGGTATACCATTAATATGATTTGGTATAACTTTATTAAGGTTTGGTATAATTTTCATATGGTTTGGTATAATTTTAATAGGGTTTGGAATAATTTAATATGGCTTGCTGCTATAGATTTAAAAGTAAGGCTAGTATGCAGTTATATTTTAAAATATGTTGATATTGTGGCTTCTGCTATGAGCAAGTTAATCAGGATTGATGAATAATGAAATAAGAGTAATAACTTACGATAATTACCGAGTACAACAGATACAAAGAGATACATGCTTTAATAATAAATAAAGTTGGTACAACAAAGTCTTACAATATTTCTTAGAGAACGGCGGGAAGAAAAAAGAGAAAGAGTTTTATGAGAAACATACAATAAAGAAGAAACCAGAACTCTAAATGATTGATGTTTTATTGCTAAATGTTTTCATTTCTTGCCTAAATGCAAGTCAATATTACAGTCGAAGGATATTCTGAAAAAATATATACATTTGTCAAGCACAATAGAGATTGCAAACTACATATTTAAGTAAAGGAAATAATTTTATACTTGTTTATTGCAAGATTTCAAATGGTCAAACTAAAATATATAGTCCTAAATGCCAAAGACAAGGATTTAACAAAAAGCACGTCAAAACCTGATGGTTTGTACAACTTAGATATGTGTATGAATAGAGACAAAGAGGGAATTACTTTTAATGACCACACTGAAGTTAAAAATGCCAGTTGCATAATACTTAAGGTTCATCGACTCTGAGCAATAACTGCACGATTTACAATACTAAATATGTAGTATTTTATAGTAAGAAATCGATATATATATATATATATATATATATATATATATATATATATATATATATATATATATATATATATATGGATTGCGGATTTATGAAGCATAACAATGAACTTTTTTCTTGATCAACTAAATCACAAAAATTACTTCCCATGGATACTTTTTAAATCTTTTAGGATCAATACATGGTAACAATGTATTTCACGGTCATTTTTTGCATGTCATGTTAATTGTTCACTATAAACGATTTCAAATTCTATAATTTATTTTGTGTGCTTGACCTTGCATTTGTCAATGGTAGAGGGTTTAGTTTAGTGCATACCTGCTTTTTGTCATGTTTGTAAGTTATAAATTGTATATTGATGTTTGAATGCAAGGTCTATTTTTATTAGAAACTTATCATGTTCAGGAAACGAAATTTTGACCAAAGTTCTGGACATTGTATTGTGTCTTGGTTTTTTATATATGGTTTTATATATGGTTCATCATTTAAGTTCAGTCTATGTAATTATTTACTATTGTGTTTATATATAATTTGATAGGAATCATTTAAAACACAATCATTGGAATTGCAAAGTGCTCATTGATATTTTTTGACAAATGCACACTTTGGGAATTATATGAATTCATTTAAAGTCATTCTGGACAATATCATTGTTATATATCAATGCTGTTTGCACATAGCTCGTTCAAGAGTATTGGTTCATCAGCAAATTAAGTATTTGAATTCATTCGAACACTTTTAATTTTGGACCTATGTTAGGACTTTTATTATTATTATGGGTTTAATTTATAATACTGCAAGTTCCTTTTAAATTTTCAATTTGTAACTTACAGAACTAAATTATTGTTAAGTTTGCTAAACCTGTTGGTTTTCCTTCATTTTCTTACCTAGTTTAAGACTACTCAGTAGTAATTCCTTCATTTTGTTACCTAGTTCATGACCATACAGTCGTAATTCCTTCATTTTGTTAGCTAGTTTAGGACTATAGTCGTAATTTCTTCATTTTGTTAGCTAGTTGTGGACCATACAGTCGTAATTCCTTCATTGTGTTAGCTAGTTTAGGACCATAGTCGTAATTCCTTTATTTTGTTGCCTAGTTCAAGACCATACAGTCGTAATTCCTTCGTTTTGTTATCTAGTTTAAGACCATACAGTCTTTTCCTTCATTTTGTTACCTAGTTTAAGACCATACGGTCGTCATTCCTTCATTTTGTTAGCTAGTTTAGGACCATACAGTCGTAATTCTTTCATTTTGTTACCTAGTTTAAGACCACTCAGTCGTAATTCCTTCATTTTGTTACCTAATTTAAGACCATACAGTCGTAATTCGTGAGTCCTGAACAGAACGGCAGGGAATTATTTATAATGATATTCATTTATCCGTGGAAACATTAGGAATGATGAAAACAGCACCATGAATGGTACAATATCCTTCTAACACGACCTGAAAAAACAACGAATTATCTCGCGTCTGCGCAGTGTACACCCAGCTTGAGTTAGATTTGTCGACCTCCGCTTATATCTACCACATATGAAACTAATACATTAAACTTCCGGCTGATGTATAAACAATAAGAACAACATACACACACAAACACAAACACACAAACACACACACACACACACACATACACATATATCTGACGGCGACCGCTTAGGGATCATGTTATGGTGGCATTTGAATAGGCCAATGGAAATTCAGCTTTCAAAACTCTCAAACTAAATCAAATCAATCGAAACACATAAATGCGCTTCGACCTCACTAGTCAGTTTCCCAAACACAAAGGCACAAGAATTTGTCAGATTAGCTGATAAAAAGAGTGATTATGATAATGAAATGGGTCACTAGAACATGACCCATTAGCAGTCTCTTCACCTAGGACAATGGATACCTGATTTTAATCAGATTGGGATATCGCTGACATGGCAACTTCAGGTCCCGCAAATCAGATTGTAAGCAACGCCAAGAAATCTCAGTGGACCAATCAGACTATGAGCATTGTGTTTTTTTTATTAACTAGCCTATCCTGATTTTATACAGGGAAATTTTACCATGAATACAACCTTATCTGTGTTTTGTGTATGAAACCAACACAAGGTCGTTTTCTTAAGAAACAAACATCCTTACGATAGTGTTTTTAGGAGCGCGGGTATTTCCTCTATCTTTATTATCAAAAGAAGTTATACAGAGACAATAGCTTCAGTCACAGGGAGCATCATGCCGCAGACATATAGCATGATGTCCAACCCAGTCACATTATTCTGACACCAGGACGACCAGTCCTAACACTTGCATCTTAATGATGAGCGTCAAACGAGGCAGCTCTTAATACTATTTTTGTAAGTCTTTGGTTGTGACTCAACCGGGGATCGAACCCATCTCGCATCCGAGGCGGACTCTCTAACCAGAGCGTGTGTATATATATATATATATATATATATATATATATATATATATATATATATATATATATATATATATATATATAAATGGATATGGATGTGTGTATGTGTCTCTGTGTGCGTATAATATTGGTTGTTGACACTCGTTCCAGTCCCTATAAATGCTACCGATTTCGTCAAATCAGGGATGAACTGAGAATGAAAACGATGATTGAGAAACATTAGTTGTAATAGTTACAAAATCATGGCCGTTTAACTAATAGAAAATTCTCTAGTCTCAAAATGTTTCGATGCTTACATCCTTCCTGGCAGTTTGCTCATCATCACTCGTACTAGGAAAAAAATATGATTATTGTTATGCCAAATGTTATTACCTTCATTATTACCGTTGCATTATTTTACGTCGTTACCTTTGATCTTAACTCTTGATTAATTTTATGCTTATATAAAGCACAGTTTTCTTTCTAATATCTTTTGAAATTCTATATATTTATATTTTTCCTCGATACGTAAACTTATAATAATTCAAGTTTAAATTTGAAGGTAGAATGGTATGTGTCCTCTTTTTTTCTTGCTGATATTTTCTGTCTTTTGGCAATATTCACCATTGACATTATGAGAGCCTTAATTTATATTGACTACATATAACCACTAATGTGATGACGTGTTTTATGGAAAGGTTGCTCGACCTATGTTTTCTTAGGATGGAGGAATTTATTTTCCAAGGTTTTTACTGTAACCCAACCCACCCCCAATCTTCAATTTACACTTTTAGTAATATTTTATATTTGTGGGTCACTATTGTGCTAATATGCCGTTGATTCATGCATATATACAAACATCAAGGCGAATTATCAGCTACTAGAAATACATAAATATTCCAGAAACAATATATGCCAAGAATCTTACGAAGAATGCATCCAATCCAGTGGTTTCACAAGTAATAAACATGCATGCGTACAATAGTTTCACAAGTAATAAACATGTGTGCGTACAGTGGTTTCACAAGTAATAAACATGCGTGCGTACAGTGGTTTCACAGGTAGTAAACCACGTCTAGAGAAAAGCAAGATGTACGTTTTTCTCAACTGTCGAATAACATTCTTTCTTTGTGGAATACATTCTTGCACCCTCTTTCAGAATTGATTTAGTGAGTAGTGCCAACATTGAGGATGATCATCATCTGGATTATTTACCAGTAAGAGCATAGTTGATGGTTACAAATACATTCCAGGAATCGATATTTGGCACTATAGAGTAACAATCAGCTGCTGTAGGAAAGCTTATGCAGACCATTTGGAAATGTACAAAAATAATTTTCATGAACATATAATTATTAAAACTACTTACACAAGGCATTATAGATATACTAGTAGTCTACAGCAAAAATGCTTCCGAAATAAATCGAGTCAAACGGTACTAATTCTGGGTCACTAAGAACGAATATGATGCTTAAAGTTGTTGATTGGCTCTAGTTTTTAAAATATGATACTGGGTCAGTATATACGACCATTGATTTGGGATGGCGGAGGATATGGAAGTTATAAAGAGAAGGAATTTCATTTTAAACAAGAAATGACTAAAGAAAAGGCACCTTTCACTGGATATATGAACCAATCTATGTCTGGGTTTAGACGGTACTTCCTTTCTAGTGTAAACAATGAATGATGCAATCTGAAGCTGATATTGCATCATACATGATATGAATTGCGTCATGTTATTCTTAGAAGTCATGGATGATGCAATCATAGCTAAGCTTACATCACTCTGCTGAATAAATTGCCCTAAACTGCTCTAGACATCATTCATGCTCTCTTATTTGTCGGTGTTTTATTTTGAAAACGGACACATTGTCGTTAAGCCTAAATGAGCCGAGATGCCGAGTCTTAAGAGTCTTACGTCTGTTTTGCTGCATAATGGCAATGTTTTGTCATCAGTTCCAGTTGGTCATGCAGCCATATGAAGGAAAGCTATGAAAACATGAAACAACTTTTGAGATGCAGAAACTATGACCAACATCAGTGGCAGCTTTGTTGCAATTTGAAGGTTCTTGCTCTCTTGCTTGGTCTGCAGGCTGGATACACAAAGTACTAATGTTTTCTCTGCGAGTGGGATAGTTGTGCGAGAGATTCCCATTACATCAAGAGAGATTGGCCACTCCGACAGTCATTGGAGCCTGGGAGGAAAAGTGTTCAGCATCCACAACTTGCTGCAAGGAAAGTTTTAAGACCCTTGCATATCAAGCTGGGTTTGATGAAGAGCTTTTTCAAGGCAATGGACAAAAAACAAAGGCTTTCAAGTACCTTCGTTTTAAATCTCTAAGCTTAGGTGTAGCTAAGATAAAGAGAAGTGTCTTTGTTAGTCCTCAGATTCGTGAACTTTTCGAGATGATGCATTTGACTGTACACTCCGTGGCAAGGAAAAGACGGCACTGAAAGCCTTCCAGTTAGTGGCAACATATCTTCGCTGACACGAGGCAGACAACTACAGTGAGTTTGTGAAAAAAGTCCTCAAGACATAAAAAGCGTTGGTTGATACATGTCACTAAAAATATTTTTTTTGCACTATCAACTAGATTTTTTTCCCCACCGAACTGCTGAGAAATAGAAAATATAGGCTTCGTCAGAATAATAATAGAACTATCTTCAATTATACATGTTTTTCAAAACTTATTTTTTAAATTAAAAAGCTGTTTATGAAACTTACTCAGTTTAGTGAAAAGAATAATTGTCCAAGAGTAATTACGCGACCAATACGGTGTTATTACTGCGGTCGTTATTATAGAAAATGGAACAGCGCACAATTTTGAAGCACTCTCAAAGGTAAGTGCTGCATTCCTAGACAAATAGAAGGCCTTTATTACAGTATCACCTGCTGGCCTTGTATGGACAAAGCGAAAGCCTTCAATACAGTATAACATACTGTCCTTGTATGGAAAAAAAACGAAGGCATTTAATACAGTATAACATGCGGTCCTTGTATGGACAAAACGAAGGCCTTCAATACAGTATTACATGCTGTTCTTGTATGGACAAAACGACGGCCTTCAATTCCGTATAACATGCTGTTCTTGTATGGATAAAGCGAATGCATTCAATAAAGTATCATTAGCTGTCCTTGTTTGGACAAAGCGAAGACCTTCAATACAGTACCATATGCTGTCCATGTCTGAACAAAGCGAAGACATTCAGTACAGTACAGTATCAACAGCTGGCCTTGTATGGATAAAGTGAAGTCCTTTAATACAGTATAACATGCTTTCCTTGTATGGACAAAACGAAGGCCTTTAATACAGTATAACATGCTGTCCTTCTCTGGACAAAGCGAAGATCTTCAATACAGTATCACATCATGTCCAAGTCGTAATAAACTTTACTGTCTCATAGAGTAAAGGAAAAGCGTGGCTATTCTTATTAATGATAAAGGACGTAATGTCATTATTGGAATCGACAAAATCTGGAATACAAGTTGGTACCTTACATCCCATGTGTTCTACTAGCCGATGACACGTCCTTGATATCATCTTCATATAATGACGAGGATACTCTGCTTCGAAAAATTCAAGACTTAGCAGTTCATTGGAGACTGCGACGAAATGCTGATAAAAGCAATATTATTAAATTTGAAAGGAAAATAGTTCTGCAAGAAACCTCATTCATACTCCGAGATAAGCAGATTCATATAGTTATATCCAGAACATATGCATGGTTACTCTTTCGTAGGACCATTCTGATATTGTCATAGTTAGAAATACTGGTGAAAAATAATGTTAGAATTTTATTCTCCTGTATGGACTGATATAGGAATTCAATTAACCACAAAAAATTCTGGGCAAAAATATTTTTACCTCCTAAGATGCATGGATGCGAATTGTGGTTAGATGCATGGATGCGAATTGTGGTTACATTTAAATCAATCGCATATATGTGTCAAAGAAAAGCTGCAAGTTTAAATTAAGAGGCAACATTAAGTAGTTCTGGATTGTGGTCAGTTGATGTAAATATAAATAAAATTAAATTTGGTGTTTACAATGAATTCTTTCAATTAAAATGTTCATTAGCATGGAAAATTGTTTTAACCATAAGAATTCTTGGACATTGGAGATCAAAACCAAAATTGAGTCCTAAACTTTTATATTATGCAAATAACCATACTGAAATTCAACCACTCGCTGTCTGCAAGCTTTGTGAATATTTTGTTGATAAAACTCTGTGCTTTGCAATTATGCTTTTTTTATAAAAAAAAAAGGGGGGTTTGATTTCCTCTGAATATTAGTAAAACTGTAAACTTTGTAAAAGATTAGTATCAGACAGTGGCAAGCATTTGCTTCCATTCTGCCCACACATACACAATGAACGCAGTACTATGTTAATAAATTTAGCAGACATAAACTCATCTTTCAAGACAAGACAAGGACACTCTTCTTTACATTCTATTGCGTAAGAGAGTGGAAAACTGCCTTTATGGATGACCTGTTATAATAAAAATCGATGTGAGTGGCGGTAGAAGAATTATAATGGAGCAAATTAACTTACTAAAGATATATGAAAACTACGCTTTCAGATTAGATTAACTCAGTGGAACTATTTCAGCCACATATATTATTTACAACTTTAGAATCCGGGTGTTGAGATGGAGAGCTAACGCTTTAATTTATTTAAAAAGAGCTAGTAGAATGCAAATAAGTCAATTTTTTCCATGATGCTTCAATTTCTTTGCAGTTTTCTTAATCATTGTTTGGTTATATTATTTCGGTTAGTTTTCTCACTTATGTGACTCTACGTGTGTGTTTTTCCATTTCTAACACATTTATCTACCTATTATCCGTGTATTTGCAGAGATACATACATACATACATACATACATACATACATACATACATACATACATACATACATACATACATACATACATACATACATACATACATACAGTACTTTGAAAGCCAACACATAAGCTCCAGTCATTGTATGCCTTTATTCACTTCGTGTACATAATAGCTTCATGTTAAAAATATATCACAAGTTTATAAACAATTATTTTTAAAATCAAATATATATTGTACTCAAAACTTTTCTCTAAACTGTCAGATGTTCTTGTGAAACTAGCCTTTCTTTCCTTACAGGATGAAATAATTCTAATGACAATCATTGCACTTTTGTAAATATATTCACATGTTTAGTGTGTTGTGTATTCAGTAATGTCACATTAATGTTTCTGTCAACATTCTGTACTAATGAAACTAAATGAATGTAACCTCTTTCAAAGAGGAAATTTAGTTGGTCATGCCTACGTAAGTCCCTGTCACCATCTTTCCTTATAATGTGATTACTTTATCTTAGTTTTTTTTCTGTGGCAATTGTCCGATATGAAAAGAAAGAAGCGAATAATACACCTCAAGACAGTAAACACGCCACTTTGCACTGACATTTCCTTAAAATCCAGAAATAACCTAGGACGTAGTTGTAAGGATACCTTTAAATTGAATAGATTTAGTGATTTGCCTCTGGCAGAGTGCACAACATATATTGCAACAGAAAAGTCCGATGATGTTCCTATTGTAATTTTGTTTCCGTCCGGAAAAGATCTTGGATGGTCCGATTCATTAAAAAGGATACCCCACTTTATTCTTTTGTTTTGGACTTTTTGTTTAAGTTTGACGGTGCTTCTTGTCTGTGCAAAAATGTAAATATTTATTATTCTACATGTATCAGTATCGTTTGTGTTTTTTTTTTCCTCTGCGTAAGTATTTTATTATCGACTAATGAAAAGACCTTGCCTTAGGTCAAAACGTAGAAACAAAATTTTCCCAGCTTTGTTTTCTGACCATTATATAGTATTTATGTTTTTAGTTTCATTTTCTTTCCTTGGGAATCTAGGTCTATCAAAACATAGGCCAACAGTCGTGTCGGTGTTTTTAGTAATTAAAATCAGTAATATATATTCACTGTTTGTCCTCTCAAGAGCTTCGGAATCATCGGTATGGATACACTTCAAGAAGGTACGTTTAAGTATTTTTGTAAAATTTATTTTAGGCCACCGTTATGTCAGTTAAATCATTGTTGATAGGGTGAGATATAGATAACTTCTTTATATTTATATAAAAATTTGCATACAAACACCCAAGTGGCAGAATAAAAAAGCTATTCCAAAATAATTCAACACCCTTAACATATTCAGCCTTAGCGAAACAAATTAAATTGGTCATAATGCAGTCAACACGGGCCCTATACAATGATTATGAAAGTGAATAACTCTGTTTAAGCACTTTCTAAAATGTCCATACAAATTAAAATAGTCTTTTTTGAATTCACTGAAGGTCATATGAAGAAATTGTGTAGTTTGTGATACATTGTACCCTTTTTTAATTTTAAAAAGTCTTGAATAATAATTAAAACTATTAAGGTCGAGTGTCTGTGTGAAATACAGTGATTCTTCTCTTTAATATGTATTATCAATAATTAATAACTAGAGAAAGAAAGAAAAATGCGAAAAAAGGAAAGAATCAAACTAATTCCCATGACTTACCTTGAAAACTTGATCTTGATTTTGTTTAAAATCAGGTACTGCGACGGAAACTGAAACAATCTCATGAACTTCAGAAATAAACTTCCTGGCGTTGGAATGTTCAGATAACGCAAATATCTTATCTAAATGGTTGATGAGAATCAATTAAACAATGACAAACCTGGCCATTTAAATATTGTGTTCAACTTATCAACATTCTACACGACTCCCACCACAATTATTACATTTCGATCATTTGTCTAAATTATAGTAATACAGATATTTTTTTTTTCATATTGTACAGAGCCACATTTACACTTATCGGTACACTTAAACTTTGAATTCATCATTGCTATGAGATAAGCTAATTTTGGGTACCTTATCGATTTTGTTATAAATCATGGTTTCCTTTTGTTATATTAGGCTAGACTGAATGTCAAAACGTTATATTTGAATTGTATCACTAACTCCAACAAGGCAAATAATTCGCACCCGTTCAGTATAAATCAGTCCGAATTCTTATTTATCGGATAAGAACGATTGCTGTATAATTCATACAGATGCCTTATATGCATTAATGTATATCTGAAATGTCGAGGTAAAACCGTCCCCCCTTCTCTCTCTCTCTCTCTCTCTCTCTCTCTCTCTCTCTCTCTCTCTCTCTCTCTCTCTCTCTCTCTCTCTCTCTCTCACTCTCTCTCTCTCTGTATGTATGTATGTATGTATGTATGTATGTATGTATGTATGTATGTATGTATGTATGTATGTATGTATGTATGTATGTATGTATATATATATATATATATATATATATATATATATATATATATATATATATATATATATATATACATACATACATACATACATACATACAATAAACTGACGACGAACAGTGCGAAACAGTAACTAACAAGCCTGAGCGCTTTTGACTCTTTTTGAGTCTTTTTCAAAGGCAAAAATACAAAACAAACAAAACAAATAAACACAAAAAACGTTGTGTTTGTAAAACTCTACATGGCTCTCTCCACACGAATTAAACCTATAGATACATTGTCTCAACCAGCATGTATAGACTTTTTGCGAATACTGAAAAATGTTTATAATTCCCTAAAAATCTACCAGCCAAAGCGACATCTATTATTTTGTGTACATTTATGTAACGCAGAATCAAATATCCGGGATATAATCTGACATTTGCATAAGTGGCTGTAATACACATATGAAGCTCGTAAATAACATTCTCTATAAATAATACCGTTTAATTTACATATTAGCGTATACGAATAACGATCTAAAAGTGCACAAAGTATTTGAAAAGAGCATTGGTAATGTCAAATTGTAAACACAAATCTATAATTAGATGGAGTATTATTGAGGATATTATTTTTATTATAAATAATGCCAAATTTTGACAAATTTGTGTAGCTTTACAAATAAGTGTAAACAGTTTTTTTGTGGGTCTACAACATGATCTCTAAAGTAATTTATGAGATTTAAATGTCTTACCCCTTTGTCTCAATAAATAATTATAATAATTGCATTTTCTTCCCTCTAGTGCATACTATCCCAATGATCGGATTCAGTGGGAAGTATAGAGGTCGAAGTCCTGCAAGTTATCAGCGGTACATAGGTAAACATAGGTAGGCTCCACGGTATAGATCCTGTTTAATGATGTAACACAATCTTCCTTTAAAAGATATATAGAATCTATGTTGGTGTTTGGACCGAGACAAGGAAATCCCAGTCAAGGGGTAACATGAATTGTCTCCCCACGAAGTTTGTCCGATTGGGGAAACATAATGTAACCCCGCGACTGTGTCGGTCCAAATTCCAACGCAGACTCTTTTTCTCACCGAATATTATTATATAAAGTAAGAAAGGAAAGAATTTCTCGCTTGTGCAATATAATTCACGCGAAAATGTTTACAATTCGGTGCATTAATACAAACATGTTAATGAGGCTGTGGCGTGATGTGTCATCCGAAGTACAGTTTTATGCGTGAGCCAAAGAAAATATCAACATTAAATTTTGCATAGTTTTGAGGTATTATCATATTTAATATATGGATGTTATATGAAACTGACAATAAATAGTTAACAATTATTACAAAAATGTTTCATTTTCATCAGTTCCAGTTTAGAAAATTATCTTGTACATAATGAAACGATACTGGTCTGTTGCTCTGTTGTAGTTTATAGGCTATTAAAGTAACATGTAATATGAATTTCTTTGTTTGAGTTAATCTCGGGTAATTAGAGATCCGTGTCACTATCGTATACAATTCTCCTTTTCTTTGGAGGAGGTGAAGCTGTGACATACTTGTGTTGTAATTTATATTGACTGTAAAATTACCGCCTTGTATGAAAGACCCTCCCAATACAGACCCTAGCTGATAGCCGTGTGTTAAACTTTCAAGTTCGCTGATTCTTTGAATATTTATTTTCTGTCTTGCAAATATGGAAACTGCTACAGTGAAGTTTGCTTATGGATTAATGAGTTGATGGATAGGCGATTCCTTCTGGCTGGTAAGTGCATTATATGTCATCAATATTGTAGGTATATTTTTTATTCAACTGGGGTCCAGTAGAGATGTTTAATAAAAATTAGATTAAAGCATGTTTGACATAACTTATTTCTGGTTGTTGCTAAGTTTTCTGTAGCTATTAAGAGAGTGGGGAGGCTATAAAGTGCATATGTCTATAGTTTATGTGTATAGATCAGTGTTTGTCAGCATTGAGAATTTTATTATATCTGTAGCACAGTGAATTTTCAGGTCAGCGTCATTAAATGTTGCTAATCGTATATAATTTGTTTAAAGCGAAGTATTTAAAATTAATTATGTACCTTTAGCTACAATTAATGACGCTGACCTAAAAATGTGCTGATTTAGGCCTGCAGAAAGGATAAAGCTGCCCATGCTGTGTGCAACGAACAAGCATAATACGAAAAAGCTCGACATCGTGTGTGTGTCTGTCTGTCTCTCTCCAAATGTTTTGTATGGTGTGTTCTCAAAAGTGGAACGACCTTAAGTTACTATATTTTTGTTACATATTTGTTGTTATTGCTGTTTGATTTTAGAACAAATATGTCAGACATAGCAGAAGACAACAAAGGTTTCTTTTTTTAAATGTATTTCTAAACGCGTGGACTCTGAGACTACCTGTCTGAGATAACTAGACTGTTACGGTAGGGTTTTTTATTATACCCTAGAGTGTTATTAGGTTTAATTAATTATTTTTATACCCGTGTATGGTTTTGATCATATGAAAATGGGGTGGGGTGTTTCCAATATTTATTTAGGTATGGCACCCACCCAGGCTCGATTATGGTTCAGAAGTTAAGTAGGTGAATATGGTTCTGAGCCCCCAGTCAGCAATGCCGACAGTTTAATCCAAAAGTTATAAAGGGTGAAATTAAGCAGTTAAATACAAAAGTACAAAGGGGTGGAATTAAATAAAACAATTTAATTAATAATAAAATTTCAACATGCGAGCTTCCCAATCGCTCGACCCTTTTGTGCCTATTTCATCATCTGAGTCAGTGTGAGAATTTTGCCCTGTCCTTGGTTCTACTGATCTGTCTCTCTAAATTTCTCCTGCACTCCTCCTTTACTCCTTCAACTTTCCTCTCCACCTCCACTCCTCCTTTGCTCCTTCGAATTTCCTCTCCACCTCCACTTCCCTTCCCGTCGACTTCCTCGTCGAACCGTCGACTCCAATCCGTCAACCCTGACTGTACCGACAGTCTTACTTCAGTCTTCTCTCTCAGACTCTCGGGACTCTCCTTCTAACTGAAGTTATCCCACCCGGAAAGCTTCCTGTAAAACACAAGGAGGGTGTACTATTTTGCTTGGCACATAAACTCAAATTAATTCAGATAACGTATCATCAAATAAGGCTATCAAATTTCATAGGTCACGCATCCATTCCCACCGAAATACTCATACATTCATGAATGGTAAACACAATGTAAAATCATAACATAATAACACATCATAAAGCACGATATCAATTACTCGTATACAGGCAACGATAATTGATTCACATCAATACATAATAACCAACACATCTATTTTACATCACAAATCATACAAATATATAAATATGTAACTATCTATGCTCTGAACATATTCAAACATACATTCATAATTTTGCTTACATAAATCATTTCCTAACTCCAATACAAATCTAAAATAAGTACACAAATGAAACTCTACAAAGTAATTCTTCATTTTAACAATACTATTAGTAATTGCGTAAACATAATATTAGTACTTACAGTTACGGCGTTGCAATGTGTGAGTCAAAAATCTAACGAATATTTACCTTCTGAAGCTTTCTTTGTTCCAATCTTTTCCCTGCGATTCACGCCAAATTTACGAGTGCGTATCTCGGAGTAGCCTTTAATCGTGCAATCACCTAGTAATCTGCCTCGGTCTACTAAATAATTTTTGGATGGAGTCAGTTTAATATCCTCGAAACTTAGAGGTATGCCCACCCACTAGCTTAATTCTGATTGGATGCGGTGGACTAACCATTCCCAAGTTGTAAATCAGCAGAACTGTCAATATACAAATCAGCAGAACTGTCAATATACAAATGGCTCTTTTAATGTTCTATTAAAGGATTAGCACCCAGGTGTAATTTATCATGACCTGTTCAGCACCAAGAACGTTTTGGCTACTACGTCTGGCTTGTCTTCTTGCTCGCGGCGTTTGTCCACAGATCAAACACCGGATTAGTGTCAGCTGGATAAACATCCGTCCACCTAGGTAGACCGTGACATAGACTGAGATAAAAAAAAAAGATTCCATTATCTCATGGGTGAGAAATGGTTACAGCAGCATGTCATTCTTGAAAGATATTTAAGAGTTATTCCTAAAATGCCTGGAGATAGAAATCAATATAGTTTTGACAAATATAATTGATTTATAAATGTTTAAATGAACAATTATCTTATAAATGCATTTGACAAAGAAGTCTGGATAATTAGGTATGTGTGCCTTAAACAATAGAAATGTAAGACCCTAGCCTTATCGATTTTATAATGACCTATTTAGTTTAATATCATATTGTCTTTTATTGATTAATAAAAGTTTTGTTAGTCAGAGAAATAATTAATATGACAGAAAAAGTGACAAAGAACAGTGGTCAAAATCAGCTCAAGCTCTTTTCGGAATCTACCGATTCTTTTTTAAGAACACGAGACCATAAAAAAATTACAAAAACGGACACATAACAAAGCACAAAAACACAAAACGATAGTACTATACAGAGTCTATATTGTGTTTCCTCTAAATAGGTACAACTAATAACAAAATAAAGATTAAGGATGTTAATTTTTATTACATTTTAGTGCTTGCAAGGCAGGAGAGGCGATAGTCTTTTATATATAAAGCTGTTATTGAATTTTACGATAGTTACAGGGTCACTCTAACATCTTTAAAACTGATTATGCAGTTCCATCAACATTTGTTATCATCTGATAATTGTTGGATACTGTATTGTCTATGTTGTTCATAAAGATAATGAATAGAATTGTCCTTAATACGGATCCTTGAGAATTCAGCATTTTTATCCAAGCTTCATTCATCCCAAATGCTATAAAGTTCATTCTGCAGTAGCTGACTCTCACGAATCACGCTGTGAAAAGCTGCAACCAAATCTAATCGGGAGAAGATTTTAAAGGGGATCAATTTTCAAAATTTTTGAAAATATATTCCATGTGTGCTTAATCTTATAATTTTCATCACCATTACTTACAAAACGTAATTAAGTTCAGATTTAGGAATATATATATATATATATATATATATATATATATATATATATATATATATATATATATATATATATATATATATATATATATATATATATATATATATATTAAATTAAATTTCATTACATTTCTCGTCTGTTTCTTCTTGCTCGACCTTCCTCCCTGTTGACCTTGCATTTTTTCCGGGCTTATTCTTACTTTTTTTGCTTCGTTGATACATTAGGCCTCCATATGCATGTAGTTACTGAACCTTCGTTTGAAATTATTTATGTATCAATATTTAGGAAGACTGGATCAGAAAGTCAAATTTTGCTCAATATTCATGCACAATCCAAATAAACAAACGATCAATCTTTTTAAGTATAAGGTATAGTCAGGGATAAAAGTTAGATTTTTGTAATTTGTTGTTTACAAATGACCATTGCAATCAACAATCATGGACAAAAGATAAATACACAATCTAGATATAAATAGTGACACGGAAACCAATTTAGATCTGTCTAAATTATTGCAATTATCGCTCACCATTGCAAAACCCCATTAAATATTCCAAAACTCGTCTAACTATTCCTAAATACTGATACCAAAACAAAAGAAGTTACTCAGAAGCCAAACTCCAAAAGCCATCGTCATTGTAATTTTGTGTACATTTGTCTTGAATATTACTTTATGAACTTCACTATTCCAAACATTTGTCTACAACGTCATTATTTGCTGATCAATGGATGTTTCATTTAAAACTTTTACATGACATGTTATGTTTTGTTGCTATAATGGCGTATAGAAACAAAGGGTCAACGGACCGACTGTATCTCACTGTCTCATCAGTAGTCTGCAGGAATGTATCCAAGGTAGTCTTTCATTATGTTCATGATATCCTGTCTATGTCTCTTTGATGTTATTCGCTGATTAGAACCGCTGCACATTGACCTAAGAATCTTGGGGAACGCGCAGATGAAGAGAGCAGTACCCACGTGCATGACCACATGTAGCTCTTTAAACTGTTCCGTTTTCATGAGGAGATTCACAGAAAGACCAACGATAACCAGAATTATGGTAACCTTTAAAAGCGACACAAAAATCTGCTTTCTACGAGGACAATGCCGCTCCATCACGTGCTCAAAAATGTCCCACTTTATTCCTTCAGCACCATTTTGAGAAACCACTAGAACCTTTCCACGCTCAACTTTCTCAAGCGCTTTACAAACTCTGATGACAACTTTCAACAGCCGTTGATATTTTTCACTGTACTCCTTGACACTATCCCAAAGGTAGTAGATTATGGTGAAGAAAAAGATCAGATATCCGTACGATAATTTGGGATACACAACAATTCCAGTGAAAGTAAAAAAGCAAACTCGACTGAAGAAGAGGCAGGCGTCCAAAAATATTGTACAGAACATGTACACAAAGAACAATACAGCTGCTATCACTATAAACAGAAATAGAAATCCAATGTATCTGACTATTCTGAGTCTGTAGTTCTTGACAAGTGTCAACAGGTATCCGCAATACGCTCTGATAACACTTATTGTAAATGGCAGAATGGGTAAGCCATAGTAGAGGAAACAAGCAATTAGCTCCATGACACATACAAGGACATACGGGAGGAAGAGAATGCACCTTACCTGGACTTGCACTTGGTTCCACCGTTGCCGTTGCATTTCAGTGGCTTCTTTCCAGAATTTTATATTAATCAGCATGTAAAACTGTGCCAAAAATAATCTGTAAATTTTGTTATATCCCTTTCTATTACAAAATCGAACCGATCCTAGCCTTTCAATCGATTTAAAGTCGAGTTCCATTGCAGAGCTAGGGCTTTTACGGGGATCTTTTAATCCTCTTTCGAGAAGGAGGGCTAAATCAGATGGCAGAGCCAAAAATATGCAAGTGATACAAAGATACAGTCCACAAGCGATGTATGGTCCACCAACGAAGCGAAGAAAATTGTGCTTGCTATCATCGAATCCGGCAATCATTGAACGAAAACCCATCGGAACACCTTTCTGGACTCCCTCGATGACAAAATCTCGAAGATAAATCCAATCGAGGATAATCTGCAAGCCGATGATACTTAGGCTAAATATCGGAACTAAAACCCGAGCAACGACTGATACCTTACGCCCATGTCCCATTAGACGTAGTCCTATCGGTAGGAACACAGAGGAAAAGATAGTCACCGCTTTCTCTTCAGTGTATAATACCCATTGTTCTTCACTTTCAGCTTTTTCTCTTAGATCTCCGCATAATTTGCCAGACGCAATCGCTTTCGCTTTAAACGACTCTGTCAACTTGCAAACTCTGCAACCCATGTTCATTAGTAACAGTGGAGAGAAGGCAAACAATAATGAGGCAACAACTGTTGGAAATATCCACCACAGCACATCGTATTTAAATGTTAAGAGGTCTTTTTCAGGACAGGTAACTTCTCTTTTCTGTGTATCTACGTTAAAAAAGTTTGAGCAACATTGATATTTTAAGGCCTCAACTGGACATACCATATGTAGGCACATCGTATATATGAAGTCTGGATTGATGAAAATTCGTCTTTTGAAACACCAAAAGCTCGGTCCGTAGATCTCACTCACGTTTGCAATTTCGTCAGCGGCCTCCTTAAGTGCATTGCTTATTGCATAATTGGTTTTATTCTCTCCGACAACTAGATTGGAACAGTTACCCGCAGCAACCTCAAGTTTGAAATTAGGTAAATCTCCAGAGTAAGCATTTAAAAATCCCATCGACCAAATCCCAAACTCCATCGGCCAACTTAGGAACACCAGGGCCCCATCCTTACCGTAGTAAGTCCAAACCCAAACTGAATTTTCAACGACATCTTCCGTACCTAAAAGATTAATTTCCGCCGGTAATGTAAGATGTAGTGATACAAAGTTCCATTCATTGTACCACACTTCGTGTCTGAATTTAGAGTTGGTAGATTTGTTTAACCTAAGATAACAGTCCAAAGTATTGGGTGTTATATGTGCACCTCTACTTGTAATTTCTTTGTGTAACTTATAGTTTTTAAGATAACCTGGTATAAATGGCACAAGTTTCATATTTTCCGGAAGTATGTAACGCAGCGACTCATCCATACCGATGAGCTCTTGTTCCTCAACCATGTTAGCTATAGCTGGAGACTTGAGTTGCGATTTTGACATATTAGGTTCTGTTTCTTGGAACGGTGATACTACCATTCGGAAATTGATGAAAACTGCACATAAAAATGTCACTATTAGCATTTCGATTGGCACTTTTTGGACCAGATAGTGATATAACATACGCCTGAAAGAATATAAACGTTACTATTTATTTAAGAATTACAATCATCTTATTCTCTCTCTCTCTCTCTCTCTCTCTCTCTCTCTCTCTCTCTCTCTCTCTCTCTCTCTCTCTCTCTCTCACACACACACACACACACACAATATTATTATTATATAGTACTGTTACGTCTAGTGGCTTCAAATTAAGTAATAAGGTAATATAAACCCAACAAGCACTCAATTTTCCAAAACACAAATTAATTTAACTAAAATATAAAATCAAACAATGTGAAAGACTTACAAAGATAATTTAGAGTGAAGGAATTCATTGAATATTAACCTAAATTGTACTATCAATTTCTCACTAATTCGGAAATTGTCCAAAGGTATTCTGAACGAAGATTATAATGCGTTTATGTGCTAACGTGCTAACACCAGAATCACAGTTCTAAATCCAAATGTTTTAACTTCAGCGTAATCCCGTCAACGTAGAATATCACTAAAGTCTTTGAAAATATCACATAATCCAATAGAATTATTTAAATATTCAAGTTCTTGAATAAATTCTAATGGTCAGATAAGTACTGACTGTTTTAATTAAAGATTCTCCACTCTGTTAAATCCAACTTATAAACATTATAAACAAATCACTGTTGCTTTTCAACGACTCTTACAAAACTAGCATAGACTGAAAAATGAACACGCGGTGCTTTAAATCCTTTCATAATCCCTCGATGAATTAAACAAATCTGAATCACTACAAGACTATCGAACAATTTAAGTCATTATTCTCATTCAAAATATCTTTGTCATCAAGAATACCCTTTTCATTTATTATCCAGTCAACAGCTAGAAAACTGGTGATAAATCTAGTGCATATGTACTCCCTAGTTAAATATCATAATCTAAATGATAATAACATCATATATTAATATAACCTGTATCATAATGCACGTTCATTATCCTTCAAGAATTTATGTCCCTCTCATCTGTGTCCTGTATTGGTTCAGTTCTTCTATCTTTATATTCTTTTCCTTTCATTTCTAAAGTAAAGATTTAGACTGAAGGAGAAAATAATTTCAGTTTTCCTGGTATTGTTATACTTTTGTATCCGACTCTACCTGGAAGCATTTGTTCCAAAACACTATTACTTTAATAAAAGCAACGATGGAACAAGCTTATTTATTTAATTTAATTACCCTAGACTGTTCATCAATTTAATTTCAATTTCTTTTCATTTTGAACGTGTTCTAGACGGGTCAGTGGTTGCAAGGCAGACATTAAAAAGAAGGATGAAGGAAACCGGAGAAACAATAGTTAATAAAGAAGGCCACTGATTACTTTGCTTAAACTGGATTCGGAAGAGTATACCTTAACATTACATATGTAGATGATTGTTGTAAACGCTAACCAAAACACTTTGAAAGTCTATAAAAATGATGTGTGGTTATTAATAATGAATATAAATTCATTCCTTCGTGAATCGAGTAAAATGATCATGACATTGTCTTCTATCTTGAACACTTTATTATTAGTTTTTTTTTTTAAAAAAAAACACGATTATTTTCTTCTTTGTTCTTTTTTAAATCGTGGGGTACGCACCAGCATATCTCATTTAAAGTCTAAATTGTGTCTATATATATATATATATATATATATATATATATATATATATATATATATATATATATATATATATGTATATATATATATATATATGTATTTATATATATATATATGTATATATATATGTATATATCTGTATATATATATATATATATATATATATATATATATATATATATATATATCTGCTAATGAAATTTTGTATGTATGTATGTGTGTGTATGTGTATGTGTGTAATGTGTGTATGTGTATGTATGTATGTATGTATGTATGTATGTATGTATGTATGTATGTATGTATGTATGTATGTATGTATGTATGTATGTATGTATGTATGTATGTATGTATGTATGTGTGTGTGTGTGTGTGTGTGTGTGTGTGTGTGTGTGTATGTATGTATGTATGTATGTATGTATGTATGTATGTATGTATGTATGTATGTATGTATGTATGTATGTATGTATGTATGTATGTATGTATGTATGTATGTATGTATGTATGTATGTATGTATGTATGTATGTATTTTTAGTTTATGGACAATGTTCCGCAATATTAATTTATTTGAAGTAAATGTAGATAGCAATGTTATTACATCTTCTCTAACTGGTAGTCCAATCAATAAATCAGGCGAAACTTTCAATATGTGTAAAAGTTAAATTTGTCTACTTGTTATTTTTTTAAGTATTGTTCAGCGTCTTAAAAAAATGAAGCAAATCCTAATTAGTTTATTCTGCAGCTTCAAAATCCATATTCGTTAAATGAGTTTTGTAACTTTTTGTGAAGGTTGAAGTTTATGACTGATTAATATTTCATTTTATTTCTCTTCCAATTAAAAAAGAATTAAAGCAAGATGTAATATGCTTCTATCATATTGTGGTGTTTTCATATCAATTTCTTGTATTTCTGTATCAATTTATGGTCTGTATCAAATTGTGGCATTTTTGTATCAAATTGTGGTGTTTCTATATCAAATTATATTATTTCTATGTCAAATTGTAATGTTTTTGTATACAAAAAAAAATCACTTTATTATATCACTGTTTTCTTCAGCTAAAATTTTAATGTAACATGTCAGTGGAGAATATTTCAAACTTTGTATAATTCGATTTTGCAATTTAAAAATTATTGTTAAATATACTTAGTTTATTGTAGAATATTAAACCTTGTTACACTTTCTCGTAATTCACAAATGATGCTATTTTGGATATATTATCTGATTGTATCATTTATCTCTCTTTAACATCGACTGGATTTATTTATTTGCACAAGACAATTGTTCATTGTTTGCAGTGCGTTTTCAATTATTCTTTTCAATCATTAGACCTCACTTCACAACAAAGTATTATCATTCGGTTCCATCTCTATTCTGAACATGAATATTATGTTTATTAGTATTAAAAATTACTATCAATCAGGTCGTAACGTCCGTCTATAAATTAGGAAGTGGAAGTAAAGGATCGTTATCATGACTAACTGTTAGTAAAAGACATGTCTTGTGACTCTTAAATGTAAACAAATATTATATCCTTTCCAGTTTACCAGAATACATTTGTTGTCTTTCATTTTTGTTTTAAATTTTAAAACTTTTTTAACCTTGAACACAGAAATATATTTATATTTAGAGATTACAACTTTTTACCTATCTTATATTTAGGAGTTTCACATAAATCGGTTTTTATATAACAAAATAATCTAATACATACTTTACAATCGTTTATAAGGGTCACTGATTTTAATTGGCATCATTTATATATATATATATATATATATATATATATATATATATATATATATATATATATATATATATATATATATATATATATATATATATATATATATATATATATATATATCGGTCTATGATAAAAATATCAATTAGGTAAGGTAATACATCTATCCATTTTATGGCTGCTTTGTCTGGATTACCTCTACATCCTAGTGTTATGAGTACGATTAGATCTTTCTACAAAATTTGCTTTCTTGTCTGAGTAAGTGCATTAACGTCTTTCAATAATGTAATTCTTTTGATTTATAGTATTAACGTTCTGACACGGAGTGCTTTCTACTGACACTGAGTACTTTTTTAAAGTCCAGATTTTAGAACAGAGAGAAGCTAAGTTTTACATTTCAAACTCGGAGTGATCCATATATTTACATAGTAACGTATTCTATTTTAAGTAGATTTCCCGTATTTAGCCCTAATTGTCAGTCTGTAAAGCACTTACAAGAGTCCTCATTAAAGGGCTACGGCGTACTGTTTTATAGGAATTTATTGCACTAACAAGAATGCTGTTATTTCCATTTTAAAATTGTAAACTATATCTATATACTGTATTATGGTCCTTAAGAATCTATTTTCCGTCGTCCTGATTAACAATAACTTCATTTTCATCCATAGGATAGCTGATAAAGATTTTATTTTAAAAAAAAAATATTTTTATTTAAACTGATAAATATGTCTGGAGGAAAGCATCTAGTTATGGTATTCGAGCATTTCTATGACCGTGTAGAAAATGACGCGGTTTATTGGGTCTGAAGTACTAGAGGAAAAATCAAACACTTAGATTATCAATGATTGCACTGCAGACTCTTGGAATGGCTACAAACTAAGACAATTTTGTAATATATTTTCGGATTGTTGGTAGTCCAGTTTAGTTTGCTTTCGAAATATTTTGAATGCTTACCGAGTAGCCTTATTCTTGAAGTGTTGAGATTTTGTCTCAGTAGTTTAGAATGAGTGTTAATAACAAACTTTTTGCTAACGGACGGAGGTCTGGCGGAGAACGGATGCTGGACAACAGGTTATCGTCTAAGCTCTTCTGGTCTATGAATAGTAACGCTAAAGGCAGCAATCGGAGAATAAATAACAATGCAACTACTACTACTACTACTACTAACAACAACAATTCGTCTTTATTGTCATAAATAAACGTAAGGACCGGCGGTGGCATGAAAGAGGCTCTAAAGTTGAAAATCAAGATCAAATAAGAAATTGTTATCAAGGCATTATTACTAAAGAATAAAATAGATTTGATTAAAACACAAATTTAAAAATATTCAAACATACAAAACACACACCAGCTAATACTTACGTTTGGAAAAGACTTAAATGTTAGTGAAAACTGACTGTTTCTTCAACCACTTTTCAGCATTTGTGAATCTTTGACTTCCCTGGTCATCTGCAGGAAACCCCCGACGTGACAGGCAATCACTAAATGTATGCTGTTTGAAAAGCATACAGAAACAAACACCATGTAGACAAACTTACAATGAGAGTGTTATTTAAGATATATTAACATGATTGTCAGTGTCACATGTTACTAATGAAGGATAAAAATACATGTAGGGTGGTTTATCTGATTAAAAAAGAAGCCTGATTCACATTGACACCTCATTTTTTTTTTAGTTTTTAACAGTCATGTGCTAAGTCGGAAACCGAAACAAGACTTACTTATTTCGGAATAATGTTTCTTATTGTTCTGCTTTCCGGCAATGCGAAATATCTTTTGAAGTTGAATATAAAACAATAAGGTTAAATTAAACAATGGTATCTGTATAAATTTACTTATCCGGTTCATCCCTCCAAATATCTTCGAATATATATGTGAGTATGTATGTATGCATTTAGTGTAACTATTGATTTATTTATTGGCCATATAACACTGTTTGTTTGATTTCCTTACTCTGATTAACAGCAGACATGTTACAAGCCCTTTACAAGTATTAGTTGTCAAATAAAAATATAAACGTAACACGATGGTTAGACTCAGTAGACTCAAAAGGCTTAATATTAGCCACAAAGACGACAAAAATAATATATTTCCCTTGAAAACACGGTGAAAAAGTAAATATATCAAACAAGACTTAAGATTCTCGAAGAAGATCCAAAAATTTGTTCAAAAGTTTTGAAAACACAAGACCTGTGTGAATAAACAGTTCTAAATTGATAGTCTGAATCTCAATTCCGTTCTAAGATGGCGGATGATGGCATCAGACGAAGGATAACACAAAATGTCCATAATTTTCACCGTGAATCACAATTTGCATTGTTCTGTTCTAATTTAGAAATTATTTCAGCAAATCTCTCAGTCCAAAGCCAGCTGCCTAGTTCTCCAGGGAAAATAATTTTTGTTTAGAGAGTAGATGAAGTACAGCAATCACCGCTAGCAAAACACATGTTGTTCTTCATACGTACGAACGAACAAATCTTTCCAGCACAGGAATACCTTTTTAATGTATTAGAAACTCTATAGATGTTATGATGTGACTCTCGACTATGACCAGGTAACTTGCAGGTAACTATGCATTTAAAGGAAACATGTACGTCATTTATGTATACACGCAGAAAGGACACGTGTGATTTCAAAATTACACCTGGGCATTACAAAAGAGTAAACAAGCATTATTAGAAATAAACTCGGTCACAGCCAACCATTTACATAACTTTTCCTAAATGCTTGCTTGCAACGACAAAACCTTCACGAGAAAATCGTGCTTACACGAGCCACATTTACGTTTCATGTAAACACGATGTTTCTAACAAAATATCAGACACATGCAAGTATAATCAGTATCATGATAATAATTACATTTAATAATATTAAAATGAAATAAAATTAAATTAAAAATAAAATATATAAATTCAAATCTTAACATATATGTAATATAACTACATGGTCGTAACACTATATATATATATATATATATATATATATATATATATATATATATATATATATATATATATATATATATATGCGTGTGCTTAAAACGTTCACAATCTTGATAATTATATGCGTTTCATTAACTAATCTTGATAATATTGTACAAAAGTACCCGTATTAGTAAATAATTTTAAAGCCTAGGCAACTGATACTATATGCATGTGATACAATTATAAAGTTAAAAGTTACAAATAAAAAGCATTTTTGGAAATCTACTTCATAACTAGTGGGCATTCAGAAAAGCTGTTTAAATTCGTTCTAAAATTAGCATTTATTATTAGATATAACTGAGGAAGAATAGTAAGGAATACGGAATTAATCTGGCACTGGCTTATCGGCAACATTGTCCTTAAATTGCGCTTCAATTTCGGGGGTTAATTTGACTCATTAGACAGAGTTTGCATACAAACACAAACAGGTTGATCAGCATTTGTTCTGACTACAATGAAACCATATGAAATGTACTCTAGATAGTACCGGCTAAAGTTTCTCTTTTTCAAACATTTATCTTCGTCGTCAGAATCTTGTTTCCTGGTCAAGTTTTCTCTTTAAAAATTTATCCATGGTTAAGAAGAACGTTGAACAATATTAATGTTATGTTTCTAAAAATTGCTTTAAGCAGCAAAGGCTTGTCTGTCGGTGCGTCACAATTACGATAACGTGCACTAGAGTAAATAGTTACTTGCGGTGATATTTTTAGTTACTAAAAATACACCGGAAGGAAGTATTGTTACTAGACATCAGTAAGTATTAACCATAAAATGGAATAGAGTCAATACGGAATAGACAGTTCAGTACTCAGTTGTTTTATATTTGTTGATGATAACGAAAACTTTGCAAATTTACTATTTTTATTCTCTTTTGGAACCTGCCTGCTGACCCCTTTGGCAATATGCGATGTACCCCAGTTTGAAAACTCCTGGGCTAAAGCATGGATTGCTACATTTGAATATGTGAAAGATAATGATTTTCGTAAAAGTTGTAATTGTAGAACAAATACCGAACGTTATGAAATAGAGTCCAAATTATCAAGTCATGTTCATTTGTTTTGTTCTCTGATGTAGAAAAGAAAGTAAATATTACAGTTAAACAACTTAAAATGCCATAAATGATATCACGAAGAAATAAAAAGAGAGCAAAATTCTCGATTAAGCTTTTATTTATGTCATATAAATGCTAAATCAACCATAAAACCTTGAATCTCAATGAGTTTGACGCAAAATTAAACAAAATCAGTTGATATGGGACGAATTTAGCAAGGAAAGAGCCAATTATTTGAACACTCTTAAGCTACTACCCAATCAAATAATTCCATGTAATATTGCTACTTATAATATCTCTAAACTGAATAAATAATTGACTTCATGTTTCAAGTCTTTTAAGTGTGTAAGCAAATGTTTCGTAAATACTAGGTGGTGTAGGAGTAGGTTTAGGCCGGTTACAGAACCTTTGTAAATTAGCTATATTGGATCAATAATTAAAGTAGTCGTTGATATTTTTGTATCTGTATAAGCTTTTCTTACAACATTTTAGTCTTTTCTCGAAAGGGAGTTTACGCCTTGTCATTTCCTAATTTTAAAATGCTTAAGCGGCTCAAAGTATTTTTGGGATCTTTAAGCAAGACGAACGCCATGTTTCATTGAGAACAATTTACATGTTGCTTTAGTGTTTAGTGCAATCCCCATGACGATGTAAAGACTTTTAGAAATGACTTAATAGAACGCATGCTGCAGTTTATAAGTATCATTATGATATGACAACTATATCATACTACAAGATAAGGCTTTTGTTGGTGGCTTATGCCATCCATTCCGCATAGGTATCTGGGAAAAATGTTTTAAATTTCGGCAGAATACAGTGGCATCATTCTCACATGGGACTAACTACAATGTAGTGTGAAGTATTTTTTGTTGACAAATTCCCATATTAATAAGAGTACCACTTCAAGAGCAACAGAAAAAAAAACAAGAACACAATTTTTATGATTGCAGCCATTGATCAGTACCATATATCAGACGAAATGGGTTAATAAAAAAAACTCAATTTTTATCTGAATATCCGACCAATCATGAAAGTAAAGTAACAATAATAGGATTGTTAAAATGTCTACCATGGGGGGCGTATTGGAGGTCTAATTAGCACCATTTTCATGTACGACTAACTTTAAATCACTTTAACAATAGCAAATTTAGATGTTTTATCATAGCCGTAACATTGGATCTCAATTCATATAGAACTATCTAGACATTTTATAACAAATCTTTCCGTGAAACTGTCATGTTTATAATATCAGTGATTCAGAAGGGGCAGTGGAAGAATAACGGTCGCCATTTTAGTTTAGGATCAACAAGACTATGGAATGAATTTATGTATAGAGTTTCATGGCAAATATCCCAGCAGTTTAACACGAACATAGATACAATCTGGTAACGGACGCCAGAGAACAAGACATCGCTTAATTTTCTGGTCTGAGACCAGCAGAGCTGAAACAACAGGAAGAGGAACAGGAGTAATGATAACAATAAAAGTCACGTCTTTGTTGCGATAACCACGTTTGTGAACCAGGCAGGGATTGATATGGGGCATACAAAGTAAAAATCAAGATCTTACAAGAAATTTATAGTAATATTTTAGCTCAATGAATAAAAGGATATATTTTAGACCATCGTATACAAAACACATACATTTTATACCATCATATAAACAAACACATACATTTAAAACATCATATACACAAACATATACGTTTTGCACCATCCTATACACAAACACTCATGCCATACATTTTGTACAATCATATGTAAAAACACATACAGCAGTTACGCGTCATGCTTACGTTGAAATGAATTTAATGTAAATATGACATGTAGCTTGAAGCAAGTTTTAGCATTCATCCTATGCTAGTTTCATAAGGCATTCTGGTAAAAGAAGATAAGTAACACTTAATTATAAGTGGATGGTCCAATTAAGACTTTAAGACGTATCAGTTACCAAAAACTAAACCAGGGAAAGGGAAAATGCTGGTGGAAATTTTCAGGAAAGAGACAAACGGAAAACAAATTCAAAATACATAACCTTTGAAAATTTTTAGATATTTTTAAAAACTGACATGCTGTGTTGGAAATGAAAACAAGATGATTGTCGGTGTGTAAGCACATACATACATACATGCATACATACATACATACATACATACATACATACATACATACATACATACATACATACATACATACATACATACATACATACGTACGTACGTACGTACGTACGTACGTACGTACGTAAGAACGTACATAGATCATACATATTTACAGACACTATTACGATATTATAGTTTTAAACTAAGTAACATTAAAGAGCAAAATCTAACTAGTTTTGTAAAATTCATCAAATAAAGAATACAAAATAAATGTTACTGGTCATATACACCATTAACTTTATTTTAAACAAAGTTCATAAAAATATAGATGTATGTAACATAAATAATTTGTAAAGCAAACAAATAACACATGTTAATTATACATAGCAACACGGAACACATTAATAATAATAATAATAATAATAATAATAATAATAATAATAATAATAATAATAATAATAATAATAATAATAATAATAATAATAATAATAATGGATAATCTTTCTATAACGTGGATAACACATTCGGTCATAACTGACCCATCTGCTATGTGTTCCTCAATTTTTACTTTGGTTATGCTATGAAATTTAAAAATAATTAATGTTTATAGGACGGTAAATTGTTCTTTGATTTCTGTTGCTTAGGAGTTGCACGTATGGGATAATGATCACTAATAGGGAAATTACGTTTATTTCGTAGAGATTGTCAGGAAGGGTACTGTAGATATGATTAATCAATGTTACTCTGGAGCATGGATTACACGTGTAAGCTATTTAGAGTTAGTATTAGATTGGAAATCCATGTTAAAGTGACGCATGATAATTATTTTATTGTTAGAAGATAAAGCAGCCTCTAACGCATGTTCAAATTGAAAGAGAGAGTTCACCTACCTACCTACCTACCTACCTACCTACCTACCTACCTACCTACCTACCTACCTACCTACCTACATACATACATACATACATACATACATACATACATACATACATACATACATACATACATACATACATACATACATACATACATACTTTAGGGGAAATAGGCTGCAAAACTAGCTCGATGATAGGAGAAAGCACCAACATTGTGTTTGGTACTTTGTTGACTTCATTTTGTCACATTTGTATGTTATCGCTTTGTCGCCTTCTGTTTGATCTGCCAAAAGGATGTCATACAGCGCCACCACGGGCTCCACAGATGAATGAAAACCTTGTTGATGTAGTAAACTGTGGTTATTTGTACGTAATAAATACAATTTTTGAAATATATTTAAAAGAAAGAAAGAAAAAATAATCAAAATGAAATAACATAAAATTGTTTAAACATCTATTAAATGACTCAAAGCCCAATTTCCCTTAATTTTTTTAACCAAAGAAGTGTATACCAACAATATTTTAAATGGTGACCCAACAGTACATATAGATTCGTGTCACAATTATTGCTTCCAGATCAATATCCACGAATGTAGTCCCAGTCAATTTTAGAGCTTTGAATCCTGTCTTGTTTTGGTACTTGGCTTCGAATTAGTCACTCTTGGTATTGACTTGAAGGAGCTAGTTCATTCTTTAGAACATGACTATTATGGTATGGTTGTTTGTGTGTGTTATAGCGGCAATATACATTGAGCAAAAAAGTAATTATATCAGCCGTGAAGTGAAATCTGTCAAGTTATTCTGCCGTTCTGTCGAACACATTTGTTCTCCCCCATGTATGCATGAATGAATCTAGTTAGGTATATATGTCTAGTATTCATCATCTCACCTTTCCTCTATATGCGCATTTATCGACCCTTTATCCAGCCATCCACATACACTGGAAGATATATTTAAGTATGCATTAAGTATGCATCTGTTTATTTGTAAATTTATTTCGTCAATCCACCATATAGCTGTCTATATACGTTAACTTTTGACCCCCATACCCCGAACATAAAAGAGGCTTATACCCCAAGCATTAGCACCATACTGAATCGTCCGAACGTCTTTAGAGTATATTTCAAGAGGCTGCTATTGCTGCGTACCGCTGACCTGAAAATTTCAATGGCCATCTGGTACGTTCCAGTTTAACTTCAAACAAGACCACAGCTTCAGGCTCAAGCCCTTGTAAAGACAAGCGTTGCCTAATATACAAATATATGGCAGAGACCAAATCTTTAACAACAGGCGTTATCTACACGATGAATCAAAAGTTACGATGTAGAGCTATTAATACGTTATATTTTCTGACATGCTAAATATGTGCACTGTAATATGTAGGCGAACCCAGTGATTTTAGAAAGCGAATGAATAATCAAATATATCCATGAATTTCATTGAAGTGGCGACAAACCACCTCATCCAATCAATTTAAGTTGTTCAAAATTTTTGAACACTGTTCCTACATAATAGAGACAAGTAGAGCACACGACTTGAATGGAATGGTAAATAATCAATTTTCCACTGCCTGTCCGTGTTTGTAAAAATACCTTTCACTTAAACACACTTGTAATGGCTTCTCTCTGGTAAATAGTTACAGTTTCCACGTAAAATGTACCCAGTATCTTTTTAAAGTTAAATGTCTCCACCATTTTCGGCACATGTACTACTGTTACCCGCTATTGGTATATAGGCATTACATGCTAACTCATTAAATTGAAAGGAAGTCAAATATTACAATCCCGAACAAAAATTAGCTATGTAAAATTTTGTTTTCCAAAGATGGACAAAAGTTAAAACATGATATAGATATTTATTAAAAAACAAGTAGAAGAATAAGTACATTTTCATGATTACGACGATGCAGATGCAAGCCATCAGGGAGATTTAAATATTTATACTGTAAATTTATAACGCTTATAGTGTTGTGCTTTATTGCTCTATCATATATTCGGTCTTCTAAGCATTGACCATCACTACAAAGGTCAGAATGTTCTCTGCAATATTATACTCATTAAACCTCATTTCATGTTCGAAACATAAAACTGGTGAGATCTTCATCCTGTTTCACTTCCCTATTATATTAGTAACAATAAATGCCCTCCTGAAAAACTAACAAAGGACTTAATACTTTGATTCGTGATGTATGAAGTGTTAATATGGCATTATTAACATATTATCTCATAATTCCATCCGCAGCTATACCCACCATACAGTGTCAAAGGTTTTACTACAGCCAATGATGTAATGTGATTATGATTTTTAGAGTAGCTTTAACAATTTTTCAGTAATATCGCTACAATGCCTGCAGTGTGGCAGTTTATAGTGATGTTTAGCACTGAGACATCATGCCGCAGACATGTAGCATGATGTCTCACCCAGTCACATTATCATGACACCAGGCCGACCATTCCTAACACTAACCTCTTAATGCTGAGCGCCAAGCGAGGAAGCTGTTAGTACCATTTTTGTAAGTCTTTGGTATGACTCGACCAAGGATCGAACTCACGACCTCCCGCATCGGAGGCGGACGCTCTAACCACTAGGCCACCGGAGCGGTCACTACAGCCAATGAAGGCACAAATGAGTTTCTATTTCCTAGTAACAAAACTGTAAAAATAACCTGGCTTAGATATCTCATTAAAAAATCTCCCAAAACTTTAACTTTCCTGTCAACAACAGATGTGAAAATTTTTCCAGATGACTATAAAATTGGTTGGAAATTACTGGATTTACATTAATAGCGTTTTCCTTTATATATAAGTACAACATTTTCATGTGAAGAATAAATCCTACATAGTAATCAAGCCGATACTATCGTAACCGACGTGTAAACTGTCTCTACAATAGACAACATAAACAATGATATAGTTGTTGTTGGGCTTAACGCCATTTTTCAGCACACGATAGGCTATTCATGGCGGCCACTATTAATGGTGGAGGAAGAAACCGAGAAATCACCGGAAAGAACCACCGACACACGAGAAGCTACTGGCAAGCTTTCTCACATATCCACATTCGCCGAATCCTAGACTCGAACCCATGCAGACAGAGATGAGATGGCAGTGATCCGTAACTGACAGCGCTTTAGACCACTCGGCCACTCCGGGCTCCTTAATGATATAGTGGTAACAACTGACAATTAGAGCCTTGTCAAGCAAAAGTTGGACATTATTCAAAAAGTTTCATAAATTTAATATTAAATCATTACTCATCTCATATCCTGTTTATCAGAGCTTGCATTGTACTAGAAATAGATACAAAGAAGACGAAATAATAATTGTCCTTCAGAATAAATGGAACCATCGACTCAGAGAAAATCGTTTTTTAACACATAATTTGAATGGAAGTTCCTTGTGATGTCACATAGTTTGATTAACTGAGGTTAGACGATCAATGTAACAATTTTGATTACCTAAAGTATGTCACTTTCAGTATTGGAAGTTGTTGGATATTAAAGTTTAAGGATGAAGAAAATACATATTTTACTGTAATGTATTTGTCACCGGATACTTGTATTAGTTGATTGGGAACAGGGAACAGTCTAAATTGCATCACATAAAAAGCATTATATCGTTTGACTTATTTTACTTAAAACAAATACTGTTGTTTCATAGGCCTAACGTAATGTCAGTTGAGAGACCGATTTATCTACATTCTTCTATGAACAGATGCTAGTTTGGTTTTGCTTCTAGAAGTTAACATTAAAACTACACTTGTGTATAAGGCGGATTCCTTGCTATATGATTACTGCCCACCCACCCCCATATGACTGCTATCAAATGACAAATGCCCTCTAGTTTTATTTGTTGTTTTCTTCTTCCTCTTCTTGTTTGGGATTTAACGCCATTTTCAGCGCATGATAAGTAATAAATGACATAACGAACCTATGTGGGATAAACTCTTCATATTCATTATGACGTAACCTCTTTTCCCAATCTCCTTTTGGGCATTCGATTAGAAAAATATCCACCAAAATGCCGATAGTTCAAGAAGGCGAGGTAAAGGATATTTCCTTACGACTTATGCCAATCAGCGCAGAAAATACGGTACAAGAATTTCATGGTCTTATTCTGGACAAATCAAATAAAGTGATATATTAACTTGTTGTAGTATTATTATGATAATGAGTTTTGTGTCATAATGTTGTTCTCAGGTTCCTGCTGTGGGAATGAATTATACATCTCTTATGATTCTCCAACAATTATTATGATATGGTTTTTATCATAATGTTCTTCTCATTTCCTGCTATGAGAAGGAATTACGCATCTCTTATGAGCGGTCGATCCATCAGTAGAGAGATAGAAAGAAGAAGAAAAAGGGTGTGACACAGGTAATGTAGGCACAGCTACATTCCTTTGGGGAACTTGCTAGCGGAGAGGTACGGATCTGAAATAAGTACAAGAGTTCTCGTAGTTGAAGCAAGAAGCGGAACTGTTTATTCATATATTTGATATAGAAGATATATAATACTACATTCCAAAGATACACTTCACAAAACATTTATATTGAAAAATACACTGAATGTACTACAATGTTTTCTTTTAAGTTTACCAACTTTATATGCTGTAGCTTTCGCATTTTACAATATGTTGCAATAAAAAATCTTGACTTAATTAAAGATTATAAAATAGTTGCGATTAATGCAACAATCATTTTAAAGAAATATATTTTACTTAATTTGGAATAAAGTTCTAATTTAGAATAGATTACAAAACATTATTCTTTATTCCTGAAAGGTTATTTAAAATTCCAAATTAAACCTAAACATGAAGTCGGTAAGCATTTTGATCTTTAAACCATTAGCAAAAATGCAATAAATACCAATTCTTAAAACAATAGAACAATCCATTATATTATAATATTTAGAATAAAAAAGAATTCACAATTACATTGTAACTAAGAAGGTTACAAGCATAAAACTTTAACTTCCAAAGGTACTTATTTTCTAAGAAATTTTAGGACATAAAGAAAAGGTCTTACCTGAAATAAGTACAAGAGTTCTCGTAGTTGAAGCAAGAAGCGGAACTGATCGCTAGCATCTCCCGGGGCTTATTTATACTAGATCCCGACACCTCGTAACCTTTTATGGAAACAGCTTTTTTGAGGTGAGAAGGGCTAGCGCCAGTTTGACTTCATGGTTGCTTCCAACTAGTGAGAACCAGTTTTTATCCCATAGAACTACGTATGTTTTACATTTTTATTTCTGACCTTGGATTTAACCTCTAAGCCAACATACTCATTTGGAGAATATGTCAAGAATCTTTGCTACTGAGTGTAAGCTTAGCGGTTTATACATGTATAGTACGGCAATTTGGTACTGGTTATAGAGGCAGATATAAACTGCACTAATTGTAATAATATCAAAATGAATATAGCTCAATTAAATAAATTTAATCTACATGTATTTTAATGGAAGTTATTCCAAATATAGTTTAATGAGAATGAGTCCAAAGAAGAGTTAGTTTTAATACATTTTAGAGAGACTTCTAATGTTCTTATTTATACTTAAATTTTACCTCATAACAGTATCAGAAATAAAGAACTGTACACTATATGTGAAGTGTACAGACTATAAGATATGAGTGGGTGTATTGATAGTGTTTCCTCTTTCTTGCATGTTAATACACACTATTTCGCTGCAGTTTTTTTTTCTACACTTAATGTAAAATATAATGTTGAGAATGATAATTCAGCTGTTTTTTTAAATGGTCGTTTGAAAAGAGCACAAATATAACCAAATAATAGCATAATACCTTCATGACAGATGTATCTTGTTCAAAGTTTTTTAAAATGACAAAAATATGTAAACAAATAAGGAATAACTGTATACAGCCATACATAATTAATGATCCCAATGGCATTCAGTTTCGAACATTCCAAATTGTTTTGTTTTCCTTCGCGTTATTAACAATGATTATTTGCAGTGGCAAAGTTTATTGGGAGAGTATCATGACGCTCAGGAACCAGAAGGAAACTGGCTAATGATGCATCACTGTTGTCTGATTCATAACCAGATAAGTAGTTTCCAGGAATGTATCCCAGGTAGGTTCGCACTGTTTTTGATATCTTCTCTCTTTGTCTCCTCGATTTGAATTGGTTATTATAGCCACAGCACATGGACCTAAAAATTTTGGGAAAAGCGCAGATAAAAAGAGCAGTTCCCACATGCATGACAACGTGAAGTTCTTTAAACGTGTCCGTTTTGACGAGGAGATTCAGCGAGAGACCGAGGATAACAAGGATTAAGATGACCTTTACTAGTGAGACAAAAACCTGCTTTCTATAAGGACAATGTCGCTCAATCACGTGCTCAAAAATGTCCTCTCGTACTCCTTTCATCCTTCTATGTGATATCACGAGAGGCTTTCCAGTGTTGTACTGCTGCAGCAGAATACAGATTCTGATGACAATTTTTAGTAGTCGTTGATATATTTCACTGTACTCCTTTACACTGTCCCAAAGGTAGTAGATTATGGTGAAGACAAAAATGAGATATCCGTAGGATGTTTTTGGATACAGGATAATTCCCGTGGTAGTGAAAATGCACACTCTACTGAAGAAGAGGCAGGCGTCCAGGAAAATCGTACAGAACATGTACACAAAGAACAATATAGCAACAGTCACATTAACCAACAATAGATATCCAATGTATCTGAATACGGTGAGTCTATAATTATTGACTAGTTTCAACAGGTGTCCACAATAAGCTCTGATAATAGTAACTGTGAATGGCAGAATGGGTAGGCCGTAGTAGAGGAAACAAACAGTTAGCTCCATGACACACAGAAGAACATACGGCAGTAAGATAATGCGCCTTCCACGGACATGGACTTGGTTCCACCGTTGGCGTTGCATTTCACTGGCTTCTTTCCAGAATTTCATATTAATCAGCATGTAAAATTGGGCCAAAAATAATCTGTAAATTTTTTTGTATCCCGTTTTATTACAAAACGTAACTGATCCAAGTCTTTCAATCGATCGGAAGTCCAGCCTGATTGCAGAGGTAGGGACATCACGGATATCTATTATGCCTCTTTCAAGAAAGAGAGATAGGTCATGTGGCAGAGCCAAAGAGATCCCAGTGATTAAAAGATACAGTCCACATGCAATGAACGGTCCACCAACAAAGCGAAGACAATTTCGTTTGCTGTCATTAAATCCTGCAATCATTGAACGAAAACCCATCGGAACACCTTTCTGCACTCCCTCAATTACAAAATCTCGAAGATAAATCCAGTCGAGAATAATCTGTAAAACGATTATACTTAGGCTGAAGATCGGAACCAAAACTCGAGCGACGATCGATACCTTACGCCCATGTCCCATAAGATGTTGACACATTGGTAGAAACAAAGAGGAAAACAGAGACACCACATTTTTATCAGTGTAGAATATCCATCCTTTGCCACTTCCAGATTGGTCGCCAATTTCATCGCTGATTTCTTCATATGATTTGTCAGACGCAGGTCCTTTCACTCGGAACGACTCTGTCAATTTGCAGATTCTGCACGCCATTTTCATGAGTAACAGTGGAGAGAAGGCAAATAATAATGTTGCAACAATAGTTGGAAATATCCACCATAGTACATCATATGTAAATATTTGGTCCTCTTTACAAGTAATTTCTCTCCTCTGTGATTCCATATTGAAAAAGTATTTGCAACATCGATATTTTAAAGCCTCAACGGGGCAGAACATATGGAGGCACATATGATATATGAAGTCTGGAGTGATATACATTCGTTCTTTGTAGCACCAGAAACTCGGTCCATAAATTTCGCTAAGATTTTGCATTGCGTCAGCCGTCTCCTTTAGTGCGTTGCTTATTGCATAATTCGTTTCTTCGTCTCCAACAACCAGATTCGTGCAGTTACCCTCAACCTTAAGTTTGAATTTCGGTAAATCTCCAGAGTACGTATTTAAAAATCTCATTGACCAAATTCCAAACTCTATTGGCCAGTTTAAGAACTCTAGTGCTCCTTTCTTGCCGTAGAAGGTCCAAATCCAAATTGAAGGTCCAACTACAATATTTCTGCCCTTAAGTATACTGTTGTCTGGTAAGGTAAGATGCAGTGATACAAAGTTCCAATTATTGTACCAAACCTCGTGTCTAAATTTTGTGACTGCTTCTTTAGCAAGGCTAATGTTGCAGCCTGGAGTCCCATTTATTTTCAATGCATCATTGTTCGTAATTTCTTGATGTAATATAGAGTTCTTCAAATGATTAGGAATATATGGCACAAAGTGTACATCATTTGGAACCACGCCATGAAATGATTGGTCAAGACGAATAAGGCTGTTATCATTGGCATTGTTTACAGCAGGAGGTTGATATGCTGGTAGAATGGGGACGAAAGCTGCACATAGGAATATGACTAAAACCATTTTCATTAGTTCCATTGAAGACCATGAAGGAGCACAAATCTAATTTCTACAAGAAGACAAAATTATATTGATTAAACATGCGTGCATAATACAGTTGTATATCTCTCACTCTCTCTCTCTCTCACACACACACACACTCTCTCTCCATCTCTTTTCTCTCTCTCTTTCACACACACACACACACTCAAACTCTCTCATCACACTCTCTCACACTCTCTCACTCACATATTCTCTCTCACACACACACTCTCTCACACACTCTCACACACTCTCTCACACTTTCGCACACTCTCTGCACTCTCTCTCTCTCACACACACACTCTTTCTCTCTCACTCTCACACACTCTCACTCTCTCTCTCTCACACAATCTCTCATACTTTCTCTCTCACTCACTCTCTCCCTCTCTCTCTTTTCACACTCTCTCTCTCTTCACTCTCTCTCTCTCTCTCACGCTCTCTCTCACGCTCTCTTTCACACACTCTCTCGATCTCTCACTCTCACACTCTCTCTCACTCTCACACTCTCTCTCTCTCACTTTCACACTCACACTCTCACTCTCTCTCTCTCTCATCTCACTCTCTCACACTCTCTATCTCATAAACACACTCTCACAATCTCACACCCACTCTCTCTCTCACACTCACATTTTCCCTCTAACCCACTCTCTCTCACTCTGACACTTTCTCTATATCATTCTCGTACTCACCCTCTATCTCACTCTCTCTCACACTCTTACTCTCACACACTTTCTCTCTCACACACTCTCACTATCTCTCTCACACACTTTCTCACTCTCACACTAACTCTAATACTCTCACTCTCTCTCTCTCACCTCACACTCTCTCTCTCTCTCACACTCACACTCTCTCTCTCACTCTCACATACTCTCTAACTCACACTATCTCTCACACTCTCACACACTCTCTCTCACATTCTCCATCTCACTGTCTATCTCTTTCTCACTCACTCTCACACACTCTCATACACACTCTCTCACACTCACACACACTCTCTCTCAAACTCACTCTCTCTCACACACACTTACTGACACACACTCTCTCACTCTCTCTCACTCTCTCACTCACTCACTCTCTCACACACACACTCTCACTCTCTCACACACTCTCGCTCTCTCTCTCTCGCTCTCACATTCTCACACTCTCTCTCACATACCCTTACACACTCTCTCTCACTCTAACACACACTCTCATGCACACTCTTGCACTCTCTCTTTCACTCTCTCTCACACACTCTCTCTCCCTTACTCTCACACTCTCTCTCACACTCTCTTCTCACACACTCTCACTCTCTTTCTCACATTCTCACACACACACTCACACACACTATCTCACTCTCTCTCACTTGCTCTCTCTCACACACACACACACACAATCAAACATTTTCTCTCACACTCTCTGACACTCTTTGTCTCACACTCTCTCACACTCTTTCTCACACACACTCTTTCTCTCACTCTTTTTCTCACACTCTCTCACACACTCTATTACTCACGCTCTATCTCACACTCTTTTTTCACACTATCTCTCATTCTCTCTAACACTCTTTCTCTCACACTCTCTCTCTCTCACACACACACACTCTCTCTCTCCCTCACTTTCTCTCTCACTCTCTCACACACACATTCTCTCACACACCCTCTCTCACTCTCTCTCACTCTCTCTCTCTCGCTCTCTCACATACACACTCTCTCTCTCTCTCACTCATTCTGCCTCTCACACTCTCTCTCTCTCTCACACTGTCTCTCACATACTCTCTCACACTCTCTCACACACTCTCTCACTCTCTCGCACACTTCCTATGCACTCTCTCTTTCTCACTCTTTCTCTCACTCTCTCTCTCTCTCACTCTCACACACTCTCACTCTCTCTCACACTCTCTCACACACTTTCTATCTTTCACTCTCTCTCTCTTCACACTCTCTCTCACTCTCTCTCACGCTCTCTTTCACACACTCTCTTTCTCACTCTCTCACACTCTCACTTTCACACTCTCACTCTCTCTCACCTCACACTCTCTCTCACACACACTCCCTCACACTCTCTCATACACGCTCTCACACACTCTCTCACACACACTCTCACATTATCTCTCACTCTCGCACTATCCCTCTAACCCACTCTCTCTCATACTCTGACACTTTCTCTATATCATTCTCACACTCTCACTCTCTCTCACACACACACACTATCAATCACACACTCTCTCACACACTCTTTCTATCTCTCTCACTCTCTCTCTCTCACACTCTCTCTCTCTCTCACTCTCACACTCTCACTCTCTCTCTCTCACATCTCACACTCTCTCACACTCACTCTCTCTCACACTCACACACACTCTCTCTCACTCACACGCTCTCTCTCTCTCACTCTCACACTCTCTCACACTCTCTCCCTCTCACTCTCTCACTCTGTCACACTCACACACACTCTCTCTCAAATACACTCTCACACACACGCTCTCTCTCACACACTCTCACTCTCTCTGACACTCTCTCACACATTCTCTCTCACTATCACATTCTCACACTCTCTCACACACACACTCTCACACACTCTTTTTCTCTCACTCTCTCTCTCACTCTTTCTCTTTCTTTCTCTATCTCTCTCTCACACACACACACACACTCTCTCTCTCTCTCACACACACACACACACACTTGATCTTTAACTCCTTAAGATACACTAAGTCGGCCATGTCAACTTAATATTATCTAGTTCTTTATGGTTTAGTGTGTAAAACATAGATTCAAGTAGTTCATGTCGAACATACTAGATTTTTTCATTCTTTTTGGGTTATGTTCTCCAATTTTTCCTGCTGTAATTACAAATCAAATCATGATGTGAACAAGAAGTGAAAAAGGAAACACTTTCCAATTTACTAAACGAAAATCACGTGTAGTGGAAATTCGTAATACAACTATGAAGATTTGAACGTACAAGTATTGCACTCAAAATCAAATTGGAAAATATTTTAACTTTGGCACTGATAATTTATGGATACAATAACAACCATAATATGCCACGAGACATGACTCCAACTGAAGCGATAAGAGAGGAAACAATAAAACCACGCATAATTCTAATTATTTATTCAACAGCTGATATATTTATAATTCCTATATTAGAAACTGGAGAAACGGTCAGAATGTTAAGATATCAAGCAATATTTGCAAAAATGATATCTTCATAACTTTATTGAGAAATAATCAAACTTAGGCAGGTAGTATTAGTTTGCCCGTTTTTATCCAAACCGGAAGTTGGAAAGTGAGATGAGATTGAAAATATGATGAATGGAATAAGAGTTATCTTTATGCGACGAACAAAATGACATACAAACTAGACACGATTTTGAAGATCATTGGAACAAACAAGTAAAAGTATGTACTCCGGAAATGGAAATGGACATGTTGATTGTCTAAGAGCTTAAACCCAGCAGACAACTTTATTCCGTTAAATTAATTGATGAATCACAGACAACAAGCGAAGGGGTTGCAAGATCCTTTCATGCAGAGAGATACACTTAAGGTGCAATAGAAGAAAAGTTGTTATACAGCAACATTATGCACCATGATGTAACATAATTATTTGCCCAAAACGACCAAGTCCTTAAAGGACGACATGACTGCTGTAGCAAATTTAATTTTGCAAAACCAACTAACCTAATCTTCCTACTGAAAACATTTAAACCAAAATGACTATTTGTACTGGACCGACACACTTTGAACAACTAATCAAATAAAACACATTCCTGAAGTTTAGTTTCACAAAAATTCACAAGAAAAATGATAATTCACTTAATCCAGACGAAGATCCTACTTCTGACACCATTGTAACACAATTGAAACCGAGTAGGATTTATGTTTGGACTAAATGTATAACATCAGCACAATGCGATGAATGATTGGGATTTATAAAATGTATATATATATATATATATATATATATATATATATATATATATATATATATATATATATATATATATATATATATATATATATATATATATCCAACCACAGATAGCTATAGTCAGGGCTCGTTGGACACCGAATCTCCCATAAGACTATGTCAGTTCAATTCCAACGAGACTTCGTCAACACAATAATGTTCAATAATCTCCAACAATGTCAACTAAGTTCCCTTAATGTCCACTATCCAATATGTTACTATAATAGGGTTCAACAGGCACAAATAGCTCCCATAATCACAATAGGCTCCCGTAGTCTACAATAGGCTCCCATAATCTACAGTAGGTTCCTATAGTCTACAATAGTATCCAACAGTCTACAATAGTATCCAACAGGCTACAATAGTATCCAACAGACTAAAACAAAACAAAACTATTTGTTACTAAAATGACAATAACAAAGAAAGCAGTGTAAAAATAAAACTATAACCCGACATAACACAGAACCGAGAAAAGGTTTCACAAATCAAATAAAACGAAACTTTGACACTTACTCCTATGGCTTGAGACGCTGGTGAAAAGTACGCCCACCACTGAAAATCCAAAGGACTTGTGTCTCAGTTCACAATGTATCAAGCTTAAATCATTGGAGTGAATAATAGTTATGGTCAAATGTTCATGTAATCCATGCTTTTCTGTGGCTTTCTGCCTTCATGTAATTTCAAAATCGCTTTACCTGGTGGCCAGTGATTCACCCCAGGTAACGTTGTACGCCTGTACAACAAATAAGGTGAAAAATAGATCAAAGGCAAAACCAAGTTATTGGTTGCCTTATTCTATGACACATGGAAACGATTAAATCACAAGAAGTTTATATCAGTATTTAAGAGATTGAAGACTTTAACTTTGTAAAAGGTCACGATTTTATCGAATATTGCAGTTGTTGAAAACAAGGGATGCATAAAGTCATGTGAATTTGTATCAATCACAAACCAGCTGTAAAAAGAGAGTACATCACAAACAATTGCGATTAAATAATAAAATGACAAACATTAAGAAAGGGATGCTATCGTGTATGTAGTATCCCGTGTGTTAATAAATAACATTACAGAAAAACTTAAATAAGATAACATGCAGACGATGAAACTGATGCTAACTACTCTCAAAAAACGCTGCAAAACAGACACCAAGTATAGGATTCCAAACATCCCTGCATAATATGGAGCAAAATAAAATAATGGTTATTTTAACTCCTTTCGAAATTCGTTCAAAGAATTCAGCGATTCACAAGCATTTTTATGATCTATATTTCCTGAACGATATTTTTGCATGAAAAGTTTTAATTTATCCATAAAACCTTCATTCTGCAAAAATTATCACCAAAAATATCCAAAACTCGGTTGATATTTAATAATTTTGTACACTATCTATATGAAGTCAACCCTTCCATAAGTGTTATATAATAAATATTGAACATTCAGTTTTTAATGACTTTTTTTGTTTAATCATAATTGAATTAAGATTATTAAAACAGAAGATCTAATATTCCCTGTTGAAGAAAAAAAACCACAAGTTTTAAAATTTTACTGGTCCAACAATGAAAGCTGAAAGGATAAATGGAAAAACCATCTGAAGCATGCCAGAAATTAAAGGATTACCATGATATTTCAATGTAATAATTTAGATTTGAGAGAAACGTCAGAGAATTAAACGTGAATCTGGAAAATTAGTAACTATAGGCACAAGGTAAGTGCACAGCAGGAGTCAACTTTATAATCAAAGTATTGGCAACATTCTTTAAAAATATAAAATATTGAGATAGTAAACAGAAGCTTTTCAGCAGATAAATGGATTCCATATTTTTTTTAAAAAAAAAAATGTCCAGCATGTATGGCACCTTAACCTTATAAGCAACTTAATCTCTCATCTTAAAATGTGTCCAGACTTGAAACCCTCTAGTATACCTTTATGTAATCAATGAGGAGGCGATACCAAAAATGCGAATTCCAACCAACAAAAGATGGTGCTCTTTAACTATTAATAGGAATTATGACAATTGTCAGTGCATGAACTTACATAACATTTTGCTATTCGGTATATCCTGTCACTTAATCAGTATAGTATATATGTAACACTCTACGACAATTTTTTGCACATTTTCAAGAGAAAAAAACCTGTAATTAAACCAATTAATAAAATTATTTAAGTATTGATTTAAGCTCTCAGCAAACCTACATATCAAATCGAACGATGGATCAATGGAGTATTCAAAAGTGCTGACTGGAAATAAAATTTATGCGACAATCAAAATATGTGTGCAGCTTCATTTGTTAATATAAACTTCAAGCTTGCCAAAAAGCCACACAAAAATTGCGTTTGAATACAAAATTAAAAGATATAAAATCTAAATCCTTATAGTAAACGCACAACCATTCAAATATATTTTTTATTTATGTTGGGTCTTGCTTCTGTAGAATAACACCCTAGTGATGTTCATTATATTAGCCCATTCAATAAGCATGCTAACGTAATTAAAAAGAGTCAAATAATAATTAATTTGATGAAATGCAGCATTTTAAGCATTATACGTACTGTAGCTGTCCTAAGATTGTTGAAATCCAAACTTCTCTACATCGAGGAAGAAATGCAACCATAAATATCACTAACCTTGAATAGAGAAAATAAAAATCCAACCACATCGACGCTTTTGAGTTTAAAAATATATTATTAGAAGAACACCTACATATCCCTCAAAACAACGAAAATCTTAAAATCCAACTGAAGATCACTCGGGTTCCCCTTCTTGTCCCCTTGACTAGAAGGTATGTGTCACAAGATGTATATAACATAATATAGGGACTGTTCATAGCAATTGATAAAAGGACTGTTCACAGCCATTGATATATGGACTGTTCATGGCCAGTAATGTATGACTGTTCATAACCAGTGATATATTACTGTTCACGGCAAATGACTTATATCTTGGGTTTTAAAACCGATGGGGACAAATTAGTGATAATACAAGGAAGTACTCAGCTTGGAAAGACTGAGGAAAGAAAGAAAAGATAAGAATGGAGGAAAATGATAAAAGAAAGTAATAAGGAAATAGCAAAATTAATTCCATTGAAATAATAAAAATTAATTTCATTGACTTACCTCATATACTTGCTATTGTTTTCCCTAATAATTGAGACGCTGTGAAAGAAACTGTTAAAAATGTTATTTACTTCCAGCAAAAACTTCCTTGTATGCCCTTATTCACGCAACGTGAGTAGTGAAAAAGTGTCTGTTTGGGATTTTAATTACCAAACCAGTTAAGCGCCTTCTACCACCAAAACTCTTGATATTAATGTTTCTTCAAACACGAGTGTAGAGCAAATGGTTGTACCGAGTGCATAAGCGCAGCAGCGGCAATTGGATTTCAAAAATCTAAACTCGAATAATTTTGAAACTCCAGCCAATTTAAACCTAAACGCCGCATCATACATAGATGCAGCTTGTAGGATAAATATAGATCTGGCGGAACGCAATCTTCTAGTCAAAAAGTGGAATACTGTCATGATCTTATACACGAATGCTGTCTCCAGCTTGTAACATCTACGAATCAACGAGGAAATCCAGCAGCTTTATAATTTTAGTTATTGCTCAACCGCAGGTCCAAGATAGAATTATACAAGCGGGCAAAGCATAAGTGTGTCATTATAAAAAATGGCAGTAAAGTATTACATAATACCCTCAAAAGCATCACCGCTTGACATACACATATTATTATAAACACGCGTTGGAGGGAATTAAATTTCCAAAGCAAAGGTTCTTTGCTACCGTTAGAGAAACGATTAATCGCTATTATCTTGAATATTCATAGCGTTTCATCAAAAAGGACGAAAATGATGCATATGATTTCCAAATATTTTGAAACATTAATCAGGTTTGCATTTAGCGAAGAATATACAAAAAGTAACCCCGTGAAAACATCAAATTCACTGAGGTTGAGCGTGTCGCGCAGCGACGACAGTGAATTAGTAGTGAAAAAGCGAGTTTGTAAGTTTTGTCAGTATGGGAGAGATATTACCGTCAAAATTTTATTTTAAAATCTGCGCTCCAGAGGCGTTCGACTCCACCAAGAAAATTAAACATTTTGACTCCACATCTGGAACTATTTTTCCCAATTGCCTCTGATATTGTGCTTTCTGAAACCGATTTAATTTCCGGGACATGTTTTTGTTCGTTATGAAGGCAAGATGATAAATATACAACCATTGACGTTCAATATATGTCATCAATGCGAAAAAGCCCAGTTCTGGCGTTGGTTATTGTCCCATTTGGATCTGTGAAAACTATTAACCATTCGTAGGATGAATTTCAAAAAAAGTTCGAGAAAATCATCCGTATTTCACATAGTTTTATCACAATCAAATTCATTGGAGTGGGAAATGTATATGATCGTGTCTCACAAGAATTTATCTGGTAAGTAATTCAACAACCGTGTTAAATATATTAATGACGACACCCGTCAGCGATACTAAAGCAGAAACTGCTGATCGACCTATCATAGGTGTCCTCGAACGCCTGGAACTTATCCTTGATTACACAGATGTTTATCATACATTAGAGACCGTGCATACGCTCTTTACACATCCTTCAGCTGGACAAAACTCGTGTCTAAATCACCAAAGAAGATGGGATGCAGACATTCCCCTAGGGTGGGCGTTGTCTACAAAATATGTAAACGTAGAAGACGTCACCGATTTTGGCATTGTCAATAATGACTATAGTGCGTTCGTGGACAAAATTTGATTTACTCGCGATGCCAAATTCAATCCTTGCGCAAATGATTCATCCGATCGTGGGAAACCGACATCGTCAACTTGTATTGGTCACCATTAACTGGAAATGATTGGGTAACTTACGCGTTGACAACTCGAGAGCTTTTGTATTTTGATTCTTACAAACTTGCACCAAAACGTGAAGTTGTTAATTACTTACACAGTGGATGAGCCACTGGACTGTAGGGTATTCATAATGTTCAAAGCATTAAGCGATCAAATTGACACGATTGTTTAGTTTCTTTCTCATTCTGATTATACCATAATTCATTGGGTTCTTTCTCATATTTTTTAAAAAATAAGACATATGATCTTGGCTCCAAAATGGGGAAGATTTACGGACAATGAAACTTTTACCATAAAAGTACAGGCTGGAAGGATATATGGACAAGGGGAAATTGAACATGGTGGGCCACTATCGCACGGGTCTTCTTCTTTTCCTTAAACTTTGTCTGACATTTTGGACCGTAGATTAAGATTCGCTTCGGACAGCCTTGCCTCTCCACACAGATAGATCTTTCGTTTCCAAATTGCCATATATGTGATCTTGGTGATATCCCACGATATTTAACATACATTGGATAGTCCGGTTTCAACAGCATTCCTGATGTAAGGGTAGATGATTCCACGTTAGTCCACATCTTGTTGTTAGTATAAATGAATGAAGGTGGTCTGCAAGTATTTATAATGGAAGAGGTGGTCAAAACAGATTGACTTTTTCACAAATCTCAATAAGCTGTACAAAGTTCATTCACAGCGCAGTCTGTCTTCCAATTAAAAAGATATCTGCATGTGACGTCACATTCCATATATAGTTGCGCTAGCGTCTGTACTCAGTGATTTGATCCGACAGAGTTAGAACATAATGGAAACTACGAAGATGATGAATTGGGGTACACTGGCCGTGGAGACGAGGAAAGATGGCATATCAGCGGCTACTAAAGTAAACACAGTCCTACTTCGAGAAGAAAACTATTTTAATTGGGATTTAGTGGTTTTCTCTCTTCACAAGAATTTGTACAGGCACCGTCGCCGCCTTCACCTTTCTTATACAGAGGCAGAAAGAAGAATTATACAAATTTTGGCAAGATTCGGGTTAAGATTATATTTCCAAAATCGTCCAGTTAATATTTTTTAGTTGAAGTCATCTGCTATGAGTTAAATTGTGTGACAATTAATGTAAAGTATTTTTTTCCATCTCATAGTTTTGCGTATATAGGGCAGAAAACAGGTATCTTACAGGCTATGGTTACATACTCTTGCAAAGGTGGGTTTCTGTGTCTTTTTCCTGAGCAATATACTTTACTCACCCAAAACAGTTTTGACCCAAATTCTAATTAAGTCTCACTAGTCTCGTCCGTATTTAAAATACAAAAATCACCACATTTTACAACATTTATATTTCTTTCTACCTAGGGTGTATAGTTTATTACGGAAATTCGGAGTAGTAGTATTGTTTCAAGTCTCTGTAACACCAGTAATACCAGATGTATGTACAACCAAGTTCAAAAATTGGAATTTCAAACTTCCATTAATTTGTAAAGAATACTCCACTTATTAATAGGCTTCGTACTGCCTAGATTGAATGTTCTGGTCGTGTATGTTTGTGAGAGGTAAGTTTGGGATATAGGATGTGTTTGTCAGAAGCTGCAGTTTAAGTTAAAATAAATAACCATCTTCAAGCTTATCATCGGAATCCTTCGTCTATCTTTCCACGATCTCATTACAATGCATTTCAAAGTCTCTTTTTGCCTTGTCAATTTCAAAGAAATTTTCAGGAAGCATCATGTAGCAGTTAGATTTAGAAGCAAACGATTAAAGACAGAGTTAGACGTATGTATAAAGAAAGAACAGACGTTGAGCATTGTGTATCAATATGCAGCAATAAAAATCCCATAGGCAGAACTCGTGACCGAGAATCAACTCCAAATAAAACAAAAGTCACTCAGAAACTTCTCCAAAAATGTTAGTGTATAGTATATATTCCAAGTATCGTGAAACTTATATAATCCGAACCCGAACACCAATAAGGATTAAAACTATATAGATATCGTGGCAGAGTAAAAATGGTTAGATGAATTATTAGTAGTTTTTCTTATAGATAATTCGATATAAATTCACAGACTTCTGATGAAATTTCAACCAGATTTTACGCCAGGTTTGATTTAGACAGCTATAAAGTTTCCAAGCGTAATTATGTTCTATAAAACAATCTGAGGTGATTGATGTTTTTCCCTCCTATCAATCTGTCATGTATTGTACACAGTGGATTCAATTCCATTGTAATGTTGGCAAGTGTATTGTAGGTTGGTAAGCAGATATGTGGGTACGCAAGATCTCTCATCTGATGAGTTTTGTTGGTCTTCGACCATTTGTTCAGAAGAATGTGATCTTTCGTTCTGAATAAGTATCATTGTGATATATAGTTAGACATGAATTGCTTACACCATCCTGTTAGGATATTTTCATGTCTTTCCGCACAGTCATCTCCTATGATAGATAAAAACGTACCGATTTCTGACTCCTTTTGCAACAGAAAATATGTCGAATGTCCGGAACCAAATAGTAGTTCATTTAAGTTGAATTCTGTATTACCGTTTCTGTTCTTCAGCGCCAGTGTCTAACCTGTCAAGAATGATATCTCGCCGCGTTGTCTTGCAAGATACTGATCTTTCAGAATACTGCAACTTGATTCTGTCAGAATTTGCAGACGGTCGATGTATATATATATATATATATATATATATATATATATATATATATATATATATATATATATATATATAAGTTTGTATATAAAAAGAACTTCATCAAATTTATAGAGGCTATTTAAAGGCTCTTTATATGCACAAACACAAAATTTGTGCAACAATCGGATCACTTCTGAATTCTGATGAACTGTTAATAAAGATCATGGCATTTTGTTTCAAACGAAAGTTTAAGATGCAGCAATTGATTGAAATACGTTTTTCTCAGCATCAAAGTGGGTAATCATTTCATGCAACAATTAAACTAGTGTGCGTATAGCGTACCGTACAATTTTTAATTACTTTTTACATAGAGTAAATATACATTTTTGTCTTATAAGTAGTTAATAGAAAAGAAATTTGAAACAGTTGGTTATTTATAACCCCGTGCACATTTGCTCTTCTGGAACACGATGAGTTTTTTTTAAGTCATAGAAATTATTGTTTGACAAATAGTGCATTTTATTAGCAAACAAAACCACATGCTTTCTGCCACTCATAAGAGTTAATTATTTTTCAGCCCTGGAAAACAAGTCAATGTTATGAAATAATAAAGTCAAAAATTTAATCCATTTACTAACAAATGGGCGCATCTAAAAAATGTAGTACTCTGATTTATAATCCTCTCCACCTTTAGACTGATTCTTTTCGTGTAAAATAATTAGTGGTCCGATATTTTAAGCAATATAATGCTAGTAAATGTCTGCCTTTTATACATAATAAGCCATTATGCATCTAAATTACAATGATGCATTACCTTCCTGAAAGAAGGGAAAAGGAAGACAAAAAAATCTAAGCCAAACTAAATAATACGAAATGTACAGGAAAAACAAAAGTATTATTACAAATTAATGAAAAATTCCATCTAAACGGTTTGACTAAATACGGAAGCACCGGTCAACACATGTGTGTACTATATAAATACATGAGTAACATTTTGGGACTTGAAACGTTATAAGCAATGTAGCACTCATTTAACTTTACGTAAACATCAAACTTAATGCCATCGACCAACAATATTGTTACTTTATTAGGACAACTTACGAATACTCAATGGACATGTCCTAAACTCCTGTTTTATTCTTTGCAATATTTTAGTAAAAACATACCCATTAACCAACCTGTTAAATGTATTCTGAAGGTGGGAGATATTGACATATTTTCTTGCGCAGTGTGACTTCTAATCTATGAAGTACCAAAAAAGAAAATAAATTCACAGTTCAACTGACATTTAGGATAGAGTTGATTAAATAACTATAAAATTACATCAAATAAATTGTGGAGAAAGGAAGAAATGCTTCATTAGCTTTCTGTTAATTTAATGAAATTTCACATGCTTTGCAATAAAGCAAAGTAAAACTAAAATAATATATCACAATAATTTGTGACAAGGAAGAACGCCATCTGAAAATAAAAGACAAGATCATGTAAAATATTCATTTTCATTTTGAATTTTAGAAGACAAAAAATAAAATAATAATATTTGCAATAGAAATACATGCGTAGGTAAATCACAAAATTAAAAAACTTAAACTTTTTTTCAGGGAATCAGTAACTGGACTTCTGTATCCTCTTACAAAGAAACATAAAGATGGAAGAATGTTCTTAAATGTTGTATGGGATAATATTTATAGAAAAGTATATCTCAATTTCTTCAATTGTTCATTAGCGATGTTAAATTATTTAAAGTGCCTAAACCCACAAGAAGTAAAGGATAGTGAACTCATACTAGTGTGATTTTGAATTTTTAAAATACTTCTACTGAGTTTCTAAAAACGTTGAATAAAAAAAAATTAATTTACAATTTTTATGCCACTACGGGCGAACACCAAGCTCTGACAATTTGCGTTTGCACGCTTAAGTTAAGTTGATATATTCAACTGAAACGGAAGAACCTGAAGTACCTTGTCAAAACTACAAAATATGAACGAACTAACAGATTAGTTTTGTACAACAGCACTAGAATAACTGAATTGGCTCGCCATTGTAAATATCCCCAGTCTTTACTGCGTATTATTTTCTCCTTCTCCATATTTCTAATTGTTTACACCGAAAACCAAGGCAGTTGAATCTATATACATTACTACATTAGCACAACTTAATCAGGTATGCTGCTTCTTGTGACTATATACCAAACCACTGATCAAAAGGTGTTCCGGTTAGAGAGTTTACAACATATTTTGTTTGGTTCTTAGTTGCAATATTTACGTTTCTTTAAATATGGTTATTCATGGCTATTTGCATTGCCAAAGTTTAATGGGAGGGTATCATGACGTATAGGAACAAGAGGGTGACTAATTAACGGTGTATCACTGTCTTCTGCTTCATCACGACATTCGTAGTTTGCAGGAATGTATCCAAGGTAGTCTCGCACTGTTTTCATAACTTTCTGTACGCGTCTCTTTGATTTCATTCGACGATCAGAATTGCTGCACATAGATCCAAGAATCTTGGGAAACGCGCAGATGAAGAGAGCAGTACCCACGTGCATGACCACGTGTAGCTCTTTAAACTGATCTGTTTTCATGAGAAGATTCACAGAAAGACCTAGGATAACAAGGATTATAATGACCTTTAAAAACGACTCAAAAATCTGCTTTCTACGAGGACAATGCCGCTCAATCACGTGCTCAAAGATGTTCCCACTTATTCCTTCAGTCCCATTCTGTGAAACAACCAAACGTTGTCCCCGTTCAGCTTTCTCCAGAGATTTACAGACTCTGATGACAACTTTCAACAACCGTTGATATTTTTCACTGTACTCTTTGACACTATCCCAAAGGTAGTAGACGATAGTGAAGGAAAATATGAGGTATCCATATGATATTTTGGGATACACAATGATTCCAGTGTAGGTAAAAATACACACTCGACTGAAGAAGAGGCAGGCGTCCAAAAATATTGTACAGAACATGTACACAAAGAACAATACAGCTGCCGTCACTATAAGCAACAATACAAATCCAATGTATCTGAAAATAGCGAGTTTGTAGTTCTTAACTAGTTTCAACAGATGTCCACAATACGCTCTGATAACAGTCACTGTGAATGGCAGAATGGGTAGACCGTAGTATAGGAAACAAGCAATTAGCTCCATGACACACATGAGGACATACAGGGGCAGGAGAATCCATCTCCTCTGGATGTCGATTTGGTTCCAACGTTGCCGTTGCATTTCAATGGCTTCCTTCCAGAATTTCAGATTAATTAGCATGTAAAACTGTGCCAGAAATAATCTGTAAATTTTTTTGTATCCTTTTCTATTACAAAATGAAACTGATCCCAGTCTTTCAATCGATCGGAAGTCAAGTCTGATTGCAGAGGTAGGAACGTCATGAGTATTCTTTAATCCTCTTTCAAGAAAGAGAGATAGATCAGGTGGCAGAGCCAAAAAGAGGCAGGTGATGAAAAGATACAGCCCACATGCAATATAAGGTCCGCCAAGATAGCGAAGAAAATTTCGCTTGCTATCATCAAATCCGGCAATCATTGAGCGAAACCCCATCGGAACACCTTTCTGGACTCCCTCAATTACAAAATCTCGAAGATAAATCCAGTCGAGAATAATCTGTAAGACGATTATACTTAGGCTGAATATCGGAACAAGAACTCGAAAAACGATCGATACCTTAGACCCATGTCCCATAAGACGTCGTCCTATCGGTAGGAAAAAAGTGGAAAATATAGTCACCGCTTTTTGTTCAGAGTAGAATACCCATTCCTCGTCACTTTCAGATTGGTTTTCATCTCTATCACTAATTTCTTCGTATGATTTGTCAGACACATATCCTTTTACATTGAACGATTCTGTCAACTTGCAAACTCTACAAGCCATATTCATAAGTAACAGTGGAGAAAAAGCAAACAATAATACAGCAAGGACTGTTGGAAATACCCACCATAGAACATCGTATGTAAATGTTAAGCCGTTTTTATTTTCTCCAGGACAGCTAACATCCCTCTTTTGTGTCATTGTGTTAAAAAAGTTCGAGCAACATTGATATTTTAAGGCCTCAACTGGACATACCATATGTAGGCACATATAATATATAAAATCTGGATTGATGAAAATTCTTGTTTTGAAACACCAAAAGCTCGGTCCGTATATTTCACTCACGTTTGCAAGTTGATCAGCGGCCTCCTTAAGTGCAGTGCTTATTGCATAATTGGTTTTATTCTCTCCAACAACCATATTTGAACAGTTACCCGTAACATTAAGTTTGAAGTTAGGTAAATCTCCTGAGTACGCATTCAAAAATCCCATCGACCATATCCCAAACTCTATCGGCCAACTTAGGAACTCTAGGGCTCCTTTATTGCCATAGAATGTCCAGATCCATACTAAAGGTCCAACTACATCTTTAGTACCTTGGACCTCAATTCCGTCTGGAAAGGTGAGATGTAGTGATACATAGTTCCATTCATTGTACCAAACCTCGTGTCTGAATTTGGAGACGGAAGATTTGTGTAAGCTAATAATACAATCTGAAGATTCCGATATTCCATTTACACCACTTCTCGTAATTACGTTTAGTGGCATTTGGATTTTCATATAGTCTGGTATGAATGGCACAAGATTTTCATTTTCTGGGAGTAAGTAACGCAAAGAGTCGTCTATACGGGTGAAGTCGTTACCATCAAAACCTTTAGCTGTAGGTTGAGAGTGGAGTTCACATTCCGATAACAGGGATGCTGGTTCGTAGGACGCTGCTGCCACATGTCTCAGTTGGATGAAAATTGTCCCAAGAAGTACGACTGTCAGCATTCTGGTTTGCCCTTCTTTATACCTTTATTGAGTCTGACATATCTCTGAAATTATATAAACATTATTAGTTATTTAAGACTGCACATTTCAGTCATCTCTCTGTCTAAGAATATATGATACAATATTTAAAACTTGGTTGGCTTTAAATATTTCTTGAGTATTTATGTCAGTTATGCTGCATCATACATTTAAGGCCATGATCCTTCAAGATCTCTCTCTCTCTGTCTCTCTCTGTCTCTCTGTCTCTGTCTCTGTCTCTCTCTGTCTCTCTCTGTCTCTGTCTCTCTCTCTCTCTCTCTCTCTCTCTCTCTCTCTCTCTCTCTCTCTCTCTCTCTCTCTCTCTCTCTCTCTCTCTCTCTCTCTCTCTCTCTCTCTCTCTCTCTCTCTGTTCTTCTCCCTTTACTGGAAAAAGCAAGTTCAGATTTAAATTGAAGGTGAAAATAATTTCAGTCTTCAGGGTAACAGAACACGTTTGTATTGGACAGTACCTAAGGCCAATGGTACACGTTTGTATTGGACTGTACCTAATGGCAATGGTACACGTTTGTATTGGACTGTACCTAATGGCAATGGTACACGTTTGTATTGGACTGTACCTAATGGCAATGGTACACATTTGTATTGGACTGTACCTAATGGCAATGGTACACGTTTGTATTGGACTGTACCTAATGGCAATGGTACACGTTTGTATTGGACTGTACCTAATGGCAATGGTACACATTTGTATTGGACTGTACCTAATGGCAATGGTACACGTTTGTATTGGACTGTACCTAATGGCAATGGTACACATTTGTATTGGACTGGACCAAATGGAAATGGTAAACATTTGTACTGGACTGTACCTAATGGCAATGGTACAAGTTTGTATTGGAAGTACCTAATGGCAATGGTATACGTTTGTATCAGACTGCAACTACTGGCAATGGTACACGCTTGTATCGTGCTGGACTGAGAGGTGATCTGTATTGATGTACTTAAAGCTATGCATTTCATAAAACAAATGCAACATCAGCAAATGAAGGATAATATTATCTTTTTAATTTATTTTCCTTCGATATATCGTCAAGTCCTTTTAAATTTTTGTGTCTTGCATCCAAGGTGGACGCTTTAACCACTAGGCCTCTGGAGTGGTAACTAAAGATGATTATTTATTTTAGAATGTGAAAATGTTAAGTAATTATGCTAAATATTCACTAAGGCATGCTATTTAGAATGTGAAAACGTTAAGTAATTATGCTAAATATTCACCAAGGCATACTATTTAGAATGTGAAAATGTTAAGCAATTATGCTAAATATTCACCAAGGCAAGCTATTTAGAATGTGAAAATGTTAAGTAATTATGCTAAATATTCACCAAGGCATGCTATTTAGAATGTGAAAATGTTAAGCAATTATGCTAAATATTCACCAAGGCATGCTATTTAGAATGTGAAAATGTTAAGTAATTATGCTAAATATTCACCAAGGCATGCTATTTAGAATGTGAAAATGTTAATTATGCTAAATATTCACCAAGGCATGCTATTTAGAATGTGAAAATGTTAAGTAATTATGCTAAATATTCACCAAGGCAAGCTATTTAGAATGTGAAAATGTTAAGTAATTATTCTAAATATACACCAAGGCAGATTATTTACAATGTGGAAATGAAGAGTAATTATGCAAAACATACACTAGACCTTAATATTTAGCAAAATAACAACAAAACAAATCAGTGTTTATAAAATATTGAAACAACTGACAAATCTACGAAGTTGTATTTACGGTCCTTTTCAAATAAGAATATGCATTTTTCTCAGAATATCAGACAAAGCAAAACAAAAACTCACTGAGTGAGATTATAATTTTTTTTTAACAAATCATAAAATGTAATTTAGCGTGAATATAAGTTTTTTTGCAGAGTCTTTACAGGTGATAGAAGCTCATATCTAAGAGTAACGGGACCTATATACATATAGGCTCTTTCCTCTGATAACCGGAAGATGAAGTTATATGTATGTGTTCTATAAACGTATTTCTAACAATATTTTAGATATCTAATTTCATCCTTGCCTTCGTATATATATATATATATATATATATATATATATATATATATATATATATATATATATATATATATATATATGTGTGTGTGTGTGTGTGTGTGTGTGTGTGTCTTCTAAAATATTGTTCTTTATTTCCATCGTCATGGATATTTGAAGTAGCAGCAGAGGAGGTGAACAGACTACTTCTCATTTGTTTGAAAAATAAAGCTTTCTACGAAAATGCAATAACAAGATCGATAACGCTAAACCAAAACCTCTAACGGACCACGAGATTTCTCTAATTGGCTTAGCTTTTTTTGTTATTTTATCTTTGACTCTTTTTATCTTATGGCATGTTTCATTTACTTACCGGGTCACTTAGTTTAGTTTATTCACCTCTTCTGCTGTTGTAATTAATTCATTGGTATATCAATAATCATTGGAGAACCTAACTTAGCTAGGTTAGCTTGAGCGCTACTAAATACAATTAAAAAATATCTATCATTGATTCTGTCAATCAACAACTACAAGCACGTGAGGAGTCTCTGATGGAATTTGCAGAAGGTGACCAGAACAATAATTTAAACCTGTTACAGAGACTACTAAAAGTCTTCTTCCAACATTAGAGAAAACCGCTGAAGCAACTGAAAAAAAGCAAAAAGAACTAAAGAAACAAAAGCGATTGTTAGAGAACTTCCAACTGAAATAGCTGCTGCCCAAGCAGTGCAAGAAATACTTGAAACAGGTGATATAAAAGATTGTATACCAGAACCAATGGAAAAGCCAAAAGGAATTAAAACTGGTCTGATTGATATATTTACTGAAGGTGCTATTACTGAAATCAGGAACATTAAAAAAACATAAAACAATTAACTGTGGATGCCGCGACAAGTTTTAATGATAAAAACGATTTCTAGAGCCTGGGTATCACGATCGTTTATAGATAGTAAAAATTGGTATAAATGGATATTTCGCATATATTTCAAGGCTGAACAGGTCCGAAATAATGACCAATGATATAATGATTAGAGAAATGAAATAGATAACTATTTTGCACAACAGCAACAATTACAAAGACGACAACAACAACAACAACAACAACAAACCACAATATCCAAAATCACAAACA